>JANHGB010054829.1:0-43234 GCA_026283785.1 Coracopsis vasa
ACTTCACCTGACTGCCATGATTTTTCAAATATGATGGACAGTGGCTTAGCAACTTCATTCGCCAGCTCCTTCAGGACGCGCAGAGGGATTTCACCAGGTACCATGCACTTGTGCACATTCAAATTCCTAAGATGATCTTGAACCTGATCCTCTCCTACAGTGGACTTGAGGTCTTCATTCTCATGGTCCCTGCACCTGCCTTCCAAGACTCGAATGGTGTGGCCAGTGTACTTGCTGATGAAGACTGAGGCAAAGGAGTAATTGAGAACCTCAGCCTTCTCCAAATCTAGGGTAGCCAGTTCTCCTGTTTCCTTCCAGAGATGGCCCACATTATCCTGTCTGTCTTATAGTCTGTCTCTGGTTTGCAGTATACCTATAGAAGCCCTTCCTGTTATCTTTGACATCTCTAGCCAGACTCAGTTCTAACTGGGCCTTACCTTTCCTGACCTGATCCCTAGCTTCCCGAGCAATGTCCCTGTATTCTTCCCAGGCTGCCTGTTCTTGCTTCCACTTTCTATAAGCTTCCTTTTTCCTTCTGAGTTTTCTCAGCAGCTCCTTAATTAAGAGCATCCCTGCTCTTAATTTCATGCAGAAGAATATCTATTCCAAGGAAACTGCCATTCACGCCATGTTTCCATCAACGTTTGTTGAAGGATCCAGTGTACTCAGAAATACTGAGTGCCTTTCTTTTCTGTGTCCTCCCTCCATTTTGGTTTTAAAAGCATATCAGTTTAGTGAACTCTATCTAGTTTGTTAAGATTGTTTCCAGTTTTGATTCAAGATTGAAGTAATTTAATTTCAGTTTATTTATTTTCCTGAAAATAACAAAAGGAATTGATTGGCAACCATTTACACTTCATTTACTGCCATGGATCTAAACATACTGTCGATATGCTCTAAATGTATGTTGTCTTATGAATCCCATGCTTGCCAGTCATAGGGTTTACATTGATTTGGGAATAATGATAAGTCATCAAACAAATTTTCTAAAATAATTATTTTCCTTATCTCTCCAGAAAAATTTCAGATTAAACTGCCCAAAGAATGGGCAAATGTATTAAGAGTAATAAGATTTGCTTTAATGTTCTTTTTATTCTAGAAAGTAGTTTCTATCTACTGATGGGTAAGTTCTTCAGAGCCTTTGCATCTGTTGTTGACTGAAGTGAGGATGGGATGCCTAGGATGTGATTTACTGTACTGCCAAGTCCAGTGGGACATTATGAGGTTTTATGGTCTCATCTTCTGATAGAACTTGGTGGTTGAGTTCCTGCTTAAAACGCTTTAGATGTCGTTGAACTATAACATCCTTTTCAGAGAGACGCTCTTGATTTGTAGACTCTAAATTCATTAGATGAATACTATGAATACATAAAAAGTAGCAGCTTTGGTCACACAGGTTGTACCATTGTGGTTTAAAGAAACTCTTTTGTATTCCCTTTCTTATGACTAAGAGTGAAGCTGAATGAATAGCCTGGGTTTGAAACGTGATTGTGAGGAGAGAATTTGCTTTTATATGATAGCTGAGCTCAGGATGTCTCAATTAACTAGTAAGTATATGCAGGTTTTAGAATGACCATGACTTAAACCATACATACTGTATTTGTAAAGGTGATCATAGAGTGTGAGACTTAAAGTATCTACACACTTTCTATGTATCTGTCTGTGATAGAGCTTGCTTTCTATGTATTTGTGTTTTAGAAATTTACTCCAATAAAAAGCTCCATTTGGCTTCAATTGAGACCATACAGAGCTTTGGAGGCTTGCATGTACAAGTCAGGCTAGAGAATCAAGGCCAGGATGAAGAAGCTGCTAATGCTATTGTACAAGCTGGCACTTGAAGTATTTTATATGTCCAGAATTACCTACAGTGTTATTGTTTGGGGGAAAAAAGCCGTCTTTCTTAGCAGAGTAAGCTGAAAGAGTTGTTAAATTTCATGCTCAGCTTCAGGCATTGTACATGATCACTGAAGATGAGTATCTGCCTTAAATAAAGGAGTAGGTCATAAAACTTTTGAGAGCTGTTCATGCAGTCTTTGCCAGTTCAGAGGCCTTGAGGATAACATCATTTCAGTAGCAAAGCTTGTTAGCTCCTGTGTGTTAGTGTGGTGTTTATGGGAAGATAGTGTATTACTAAACATGCGTGCTTCCAAGCTGAATTGTTATCAATCTGTTTAAAATATTTTAGTTGTCTTTACAGATCTTTACTGTCAGTGAAATTACCTCCTAAGATCTTGTCTATCTGAAAAGATGCAATAAAGTGCCAGAAACTATATTAATATGCCATGAGAGCTTCCCTAATGAAATTAATATGACATTTATAACCTTTTTAGAGAGGCTTTTTACCAATTACAGCATAAAATGAACTCCTAAGAGACAGAGATTCTCTTTTCTTGCCCAAGCTCCTATACTTCTGCTGCTTCCTTTCATGATACGAAATGGAAATGGTGAAAGAAAATTTAATTCTTTGATACCTTTCCATGGGTTCATAACTTTTTTGTTATTAATTGTGAACTTCAGTTTCAGGTGTTTCAGTTTTTAATTGGTAGGCTGTGTTTTTCCCTGATGTAGCAGCAACTAGCAGTGGGAAATTTGCCTTTCTTTTGAAAGAATGTGTTTTCCATTTTCTACCAAAATGCTTTTGTTATTGCAAAGCAAAGCTTCGGTTGGAGACCTGCCATTATAAAGTTGAATTCTGTAGATATTTTCTGGGTTTGGGGAGTTTGATTTCTTCTTTTCTCTTTATGCTTATGTTTTGTAAGTGGTGAATCAAGTGTGCTTGAACTTTTGTAAATAGGTAGTACTCTTCATAAGAGCTGAGGAGAACTAACAGGAAACAGCATGACAGCTGCCAAAGGTGAGTCAGAGCTAAAAGGAGTGTGCAATGGAGCTATGTACTGGGGTTTATTTAAGAACCCACAAAATCAAAGCTTTTATCATCTTCTGATTCATGCTGCATACCCACTACCTGTTCTGCTGCCAGCACTGCACTCCCAAGGTTTTGACTTCCCTTCCCAGTAGGGAGATCGCTACTGGTTTGGGAAGGTTGGGTAGAAAGTTGCGTTGGTTTGTGCTGTGCATCTCCTTGTAGTTACCAACCTTGGGTATCACTGGCCAAGGGTCCCTGGGCAACCCTGGCATTTATTGCTCCCATGCATCTCTGATCTCTGTAATTTTCCCTTGATTCTAAAGTCTTTTCTCCAGTTACTCTTTTCACTAGGACAGCAACTTTTCACTTATGCTAAAAGATGTGTTTGATGCCATGAGAAATAACTTCATTCACCTTGTCCTAGTCTCTGGTCTTGACTAGCATGAATCTTTAGCTTCTGCTTCTTTCTTAGAGGAACTGAATTTGTAAGATTATTTATTAGAGAAGAAGTCCAAACGTGGATTGGTGCTGAAACAGGGGAGGCAGCTTATGACCGTCAGTTTATGTCTTGTGACAATTTCAGGATTTATTCTATTTGAGATCTTGCAATGTGAGAGCTTCCAGATTTTGCAGTATTTCACATGACAGGTTTCAGGCAGCTTTACAGTCCTTTAATCATGCAGAAGTCTTCCCTGTTGACTCTGCATAGAAGCATACAGGTAACATTTTTAAAAGGAAGGTGGCCTAATAGTAGCAAGAAAATGTCTTTGTTCGTATTGTGATTTTTGATTATGTCTTTTTAACTTTTCATCTAACTTGTTATTGATGACCTGTTCTTTGGCAATCCTTACCTGATTAACACGAAGGTGTCCCTTTGCTGGGCTGAGACAAGGTCAAGTTTCCCCTTGCTTTCTGAGTCAGGAACTAAGCTGGCTGGTGTGTCCTGTCTGGAGGTGACTGGCCTCAGAAACAGAAAGCATTTTGGGGGTTCATGGTCCAAAAGCCTTGCTTGTGTGTCTTGCTTTGAGCATTCCAAAACTTCTTTCTATGACTAAAATGCTGTCCTGGGTTAAGGATAATAGTTATTTTTCTTCTTCTTAGTAGCTTATGCAGTGCTGTGTTTTCAACTTCAGTCTGAGAGCAACGCTGAAAACACACCAATGTGTTTAGTTGTTGCTAAGTAATGCTTACTCTGATCAAGGACTTTTCAGTCTCAGGCTCTGCCAGTGAGGAGGGGCATGGGAAGCCAGGAGGAAGCAGACAGGACACCTGACCCAAACTAGCCAAAGGGGTATTCCATAGCCCAGTATAGAAACTGGGGGGAGCTACCTGGCAGGCCAGGATCGCTGCTTGGGTGAGGCTGGGTATCAGTCAGTGGGTGGTGAGCAATTGCACTGTGCATCACTTGTGTTTGTTGGTTTCTTTCACTTTTCCCCTTTTAGTTTTATATTCTCTCCCCTTGTTATTTCCCTTACCATTATTATTATTGGTGGTAGCAGTAGTAGCTTTACATTCTTTCGATTCTCCTCCCAATCCCTCCGGGAGCAGGGGGAGGAAGAAGGAAGGGAAGTGAGTGAGAGGGTCATGGTTCTGAGTTACTGGCTGGGTTTAAACTATAACAAATGCTTTTATGCTTGAAATAAATATGAATGGACTTTCTGAGACTGCATTGTAGGAGCAGCACTATACTTGCTCTGGTTATTATTTCTGCATTTCAGCATGTGTAGAGGAGAGAACATTTGGAATATGAAGAACAGCTTCAAAGATGAGCAAACTTCTTCATTTTCTCATGCCATAGGCCCTTCAGGGAGCAGGTATTCACCTCTTGCTCTTTTCTTGCATTGTTTCTGCAGCTCTTTTTTCTGCTGATTTATTTGAATCTGTGGTTTATCTGCACGTTCAGTGTTCCCAAGAGAATGCAATGTGGAGTCTGATTGTTTCTTCTGTTGGTTTAGCATTGTTTTTGCTGCTGAGTATCAAATTTTGCTGAGGATATTTCAGCCACCTCCAGGAACTGTGCTGCTGACTGCAACCAAAGGCATAGTAACAAAATGTGTGCTTCCCACAGTGCTTATCAAAAGCATCTCTGCTCTTTGATGTGGAAGGAAATGCACAAAGTACTTCTTGGGCAGTATTCTCTACTTCCATGGCATAACCAAAGGAGGCGTCCTAATATTTTTTATCTTAAATTTAATCAAGTTGAGAAAAGGGGTAGGAATCCTTGTAGAAGGAAGTATCACCCTTTATGCAAAGACAAAACACCCATTCTAGATGATAATCTTTCTTTGTATTTGTGTCAGAAGGCTGTTTGCCACACAGGGGTTTATTCACTGTTAGAGTAGAATAAATATATATACATGTGTGTATATGCATGGATTTCTATGCATATGTAGACACCTCTGTGTGTGCACGTACATCTAGAACAGGATTGCTTGCTGTTCCTGGTGTTCAGCATAGGCTTTTTCCGTAGGCCCTTCCTTTCTCTTTCAGGCTATCTATCCTAGGCTCACAGCAGGGAATACAGTGGGAATGCAGTAACGTATAGTGAAGCTCTGGCCCTGCTGACTTTCCAACAGAGGAGATTTGGGAGGCATTGAGACTTTCAGGAAGTGAGTGATCCAAGGCTATTTTATGCTCTTCAGTGTGGGTTTTCTTTGAATTTGCTTGGGATTGTTCCAAAGTTGCACCATGGGTGTTTTGGTTTTGGTGGTGTGGTTTTTGTTTGGTTGTGGTGTCCCTCCCTTACCTCCCACCCCCAAAAGCATAATGTCTGTACAGAATCACTGCAGTGTTCTGGTATGACTGCTATAGTCACCTTCCAGGTTCTCCCCAAAATCTTGAGCCATTTTTCATGTGAGGTATTTTCGATGTGGATTATGAGACAGCCAAGCCTTGTTTCAAATAAACAGCCTTATTACTGTTAGTACAATGCAGCTTTAGAAGCTGTTGTACAGAGTTTATCTTGGTTATGGTAAAGCACCTAAATGCTAGGCATTTTTTTAAATGAAATGTTTCCGTGCCAATGACTATTTGCTTAGGATTCATGTGCAGTCTTAGAAATAAAGAAATAGCATCTGTTGAGAGTTACAGCTGTGTCAAAATTTGTTATGGATTTGTTTTTCAATCACAGGAAATCTGAAACTGTGGGATATACTAATAGCTTGTCTAGATTAATTCTCCAGTTAAAATGAAAGAATATAGTTATGGTAGCTACATACTAATGGTGAGTTGAATGCTTTCTAGATGTTTTGTTTTAGTGCATTAAACAGTGTTTGAAAAACAAGCTCCGTAATTTTACATTTTCAGTAAAAGCTTCTTTTTATCATCCTGGAAAGACATAGAAACTAACATACATCTAACTATGTTAAAACCACTTGCTTTTTCATAAGGTGATGAGGAAAGGCCTTTGCATAATATGGGCACAGGGCACTCAAGTTGCCTGAAAATATGCTGTTTAATATAAAGATTATTAGCTGCAATGATTGGCAACGTAATTGACCAAAAAACCCCATCTCATTATTTTGTTCATATATACATATGTATATATATATAGCCTGGGATGAAAATAACCTCATGGCTGCAAGATCTGATTGAGCTGTCACAGCTAGTTGCTGTTTCTACGAGACAGTGAATGCCACATACCAAACTATGTAACGTTTCTTGTCGCAAACTTGGCACTGGGGGGGGAATTATGTTCCTGCTGAGGGGTTATATGGTTATTGGCTGATCGTCTCTTATTATTAAAATGTTTCCAGCCTCATAAAGAATATTGGTAAAATTATATGATAATCACCATCTTGACTGATGCATCAGGTGCTGAAGTGCAGACATCTAACACTAACAGCATGTCTCTCCTAAGCTTCAGCTGAACAGTCAGGTGGTGTAGCCAGGATCTGCAATAGCTCCACATCTTCTAAAAGCAGGTAAACCACACAGTGAGCCAGTTGTGGTTTGATGTGTGTAGCAGAAATTGGATAGAAATCAAGTCCCCAATAGATTTCCCACCTCATCATGGATGTCATCTTTCTAATCTGTCTCTGAGGCTGCTTCTCTCCTGCTCAGGAAAAGCAAGTAAATGCTTTCTATTTGTGAGTCTATTAAATATTTCTCAAAAGAAATGAGAAAAAAGAGTACACACCCCCCCCCCCAAACCTGCTTTTAAATCAAATGCTTTTTATCTCTTTGAACTGAATGTTTTGTAAATGTCCACATGCTATTAAACCTGTCTCTGCATCTTCCAGCAATGGCAGTTCTACAACTTCCAATCATTCTCAACTGTAGTTTACTGAGTATTTGGAGGATTAACACTCAGATTCTGAATTGTACCTCATTCTTCCCTTGATAACCATTTAACTGAGGAGTAAGGGCACGTATAGGGGATAGTTGTCAAACTTACAAAACCTGAAAGGGAACATGTGTTAATCAGTTGTATTACTGTCCATGCCAAATGAAGAATCTAACTGGATTAACCTGACTAAGAATGCCCTGTTATTTCTGGAAAAGTTTTTTTGATATTGAGAATACTACAAGCAAGGAGACCCCTATGTCTGAGGCAAAATTTTTGACTTAGGGGAAGATTGATGCGTTGAGTCCAGAAAATGATGTTACATTAAACCTGTGCCCTTAAACTTAGGGTATGAGCTCTGTATGTAAACACCAAGTGATTTGTTTTTGCCCAACTGAGTAACTATAGTGACTCTTAAATTAACTGGAAGATACAGATGGTTGACCCCTTAGATAGGCCATTGTAATTTTAGACACCTAAATTTAGAGTTTGGACTCTCATTTAGAGTATTGGGTTTGAAAGCTTTGGACTGCAACCCAGGAGCTTCACCCTGTCCCTACTGATTTTGCTATCATCTCTCTGAGCCTGTCCCTCCCACTGAAAATTGAATAGCACTTCTCTCTGGCTTAAGATGTTCTCAAACTGCTTTATTCATTTTTCACTTGTTTAGCTTTAGAAAGTCTGTGTGTTTCAGTTTCTGTTATTAGCAGCAAAATCAGAATCAGATAGGGAATCTCTCTTACAATCAGAGATTGACAGCTGTCTGCTGTAGGTGAAGCTTACTGTGGGCCTCCTCATGTGCCAAAGTTGTCAATCTCAAAATGCATTAATAAAGCTCATAGGGGAAATGAGAAAGGGAAAACATGAATGGGACATTCCAATGTAACAAAGTCCATTGGAATCCTTCCTTTTGGTTCAGACACTCCCCTAAATGAATTTTTTGACCAGCAGAGTTATTGTGTGGTGACCATTGCCCAGGCTTGGAAGGGAAAAAAAAGGATCAATGGATCTGATGGGATGCTGCCTAAAAAGCATTGAAGTCTTCAAAAATCAATGAAGCTGTAAAGTTGAACTGATAAATCTCTTTAGATGGGGCAGTTCATTAGGTATATATCAGGCTGGGTATTACTGAAGAGAATTTGAGGTAAAATGTCTGATAGAAGTGAGATGTGAAGTTTTTTTGTATCAAGAAGAACAGTTAATAAAAATTCCAAATATTATGTACGTTAATGCTGATATTCTCCAGAGATATGGAATTGTGCAAGGAAAGGTTGCTCATTATGTCTGTTTTGGAGTTAACTTATGTGTCCCATCATTGCCTGACTTGTAAAGTAAAAGTTACAGTATGCAATGAATCTTTTGGATTTCATAATCAAGAGAACACCTTCAAATACAAAAGGGAGTTACTACATCTATCCAGAGGAGAGACAGACAGAGGTGCTCTTATTAGAGGGGAAAACAGTCTTTGATCTATTCAGTTTTACCTGACAGCTCAGCACAATTGCATATTCAACCTGTTACTGCAGTTCAGCATTCTGTGCTGGAAGGCGTTGAAATCCGATCAGTGCAGCTTTACATGAAGCCAGTCTTCAACTACCAAGACATAAGTAGAGCAGAGTCCAGCAGCCAGGTTTCTGGGTTGGGGCATACTGCAGCCACACACTGCCGCTCCAAAATACATGAGGGATGTTAATCTGTGATATTGTTCCTAGTATACCACAAAACCAGTGTTTGAAGTGACACTGTGTTCCTGTAATCACTACCCTTTATTCTCAACAGCTGAGTGGAATTAAACTTTGAGCCAGACAACACTGGCTGGAAACCGTTTCTGTATGTGAGCTTTGCAGAAAGCAGCTATCCTCAAGTGTCCCTTTATTTTTAGGTGTAATTTGGGAGAGGGCAGTGTGATTTTCAAGTGCTGTGGAGAAAGTAATGCACCTTTCATGAACCATTTCTGTTTCATGTTTCAATGCTATCCAAGATGAAATGTCAGCAAAATCTGTCACCCTCCCCTCCCTGAAGCGATGCTCAAGCACAGGACTCTCAGTTCTTGCACAAAATTGTTACTAATACAGCCTCTTTTTTATTGTATTCATTGTAGAACAGCTCTGTATTGTCGTTATCATTAAGGCACAAAATGCAGAGAGAGAACTATGTGATGCAAGACAGTAAAAAGTACATTTGCCATTCATGAGAAGTAAAAGCTTTTTTCTTTTTTGAATCCCTGATATGATTTTCATTTCTTCCAGCCTCTGAGAAGAAGCAGAGCTGGTCAGAGTTTCCGCTTGCTGCCTCTTGTGTCACTTCTGGTTTATCATACTTCTGATGAATATTTTCTTTTTGGCAAAAATACTTATTTTTTCTACTTTTTAGAAAGTCCAAAGGAGCTTGACTGACATGATTGGAAATAACTGTTTATCTAAGGAATATTCTCTTCTGGCCAATCGGAAATACCATGAATGGCTACAGCTACTTTGATAGCAGATGGAATATCCAATTTGGGTTGTAGTCCAGGTAATGGAATAAATAGATTATGTAGAAAATTGTTTAGGACAAGATAAACAAGTTTGTACTGTGCATTTCTTGAACATTTCATATTTTGAGTGGATACATTAAGACTAGGTTTGAATATTTTATGCTTTATCTTTTTCAGTAGGCCAGATTATAGAATCTGAAGGAGTTTCAGGTACTGAGGACAGAAGGTGTTTGAATTGGTTGGTGTGTTTTTACTGTAGGAAGAGCTGTTGAGTTCGATGAGATGTCTTTCTGAAAAACAATCAACAATTGCTGGTTAACAGTCCTTTCATATAGGAGATTCCGTGTAATGGAGAAGGGAATCTGATGGTGAAGGCTCGGAGTTTAAAATGCTGTGAGCTAAAGTGAGAACTGAATTGAACAGATACCTAAATGAAAAATCTCTAAATCAGAGCAACTCTAAAATGGGAACCCGGCTATGGTACGAGGTACTGTAGCTTTCTGAAAGGCTGCCATACAAAAATATTTGTAAAATGCATTCATAACAATGGAAATGGATACTGCAGATCTTGAAATGTAATTGGATGGTTGAATACTTTACCATCTCCTTAAAAAGATTTTGAAACCTATAGAATAGGTTTTTACTGTAAGGTCTTGTTTGGTATGTCATCCAGTTAATTTTAAATTGTGTTATTCGGACAGGAATCGTCCTGTAATGTGACAGCTCAGGCTCGGAGTTTGAGACTGAAAGTCCAGTAAATGCTGTCTTGTGTGTGTACAGCAATCGGTGCAAATGGATAGTTAAAGATGGTGTTCAATAAATGCTAACAGACTGATTTTGCTGAAAAGATTGCTCATCTCTCTGAATTTTTGTGGTTGGTTGTTTTTTTTTTCCTCCTTGGAACACATCTACATTTTGTCTCCAGTGTTAGGGGGCGGCTTTTCTGTGGGTGTCTGAGAACGTGTGTGTGATTGATGAGCTGTTTTTTCCGGTGTTGAAGCAAACAGCTATTGATGTAATACCCTGGAAACTGCTGTTCCTGAAGAGAGGTGGAGAAGAGAGTCTGCTCCCAGGGAGTGCTCCTGCTCTGACAGAGGGTTTGCTTTTGATCAGGTACTGTTGTTGAAAACAACACCAAACAGCTTTCCAATGCTGGATCTGCACTTGGAATTCTCTCTCTTCAAAAGCCGAGCTTACAGCCATGGTCAGTGAAAGATGGACCTAATACAGAAGCAAAACCACTGAGCTTTGGAGACTGTAATATGTGATCTTTTAGCAGGAAAAGGAACTTGGAAACTTATTACCAAATGAAATATTTGTATTACTGCAGCAGCTATTAATTTATTTTGTTAAATTGATTTAGTAGCGGTTGTGTTTCAGGAAGTCTTTCTATTTGTTTCTCTGTCCAGGAATTGAATAGAGGATTTCCTATAAACAATAATGTTATCCCTTATAATTTTCATGTAATTTGACATTTTCTTCTCCTCTTCCCTGTCCTTTTGTTTTCTATATCTCAGAAGGATTATCTGTCTTCTCAGTAGTTTGATCGATTGAACAAAGGCCAGGAGGCTTTGAGACTGTATGTGGATAACTTTGTTTGCCAGCTTATCTACCAGTAATATTTACACATTTGGCAATACATTCTCTGACTGATTCTGTATGAATTAGTGGTTCACCCAGCCAGCAACTTTATTTGTTTCTCTATCTATTTTAGTGTTAATTTTAGAATGTGTTTTCTGATGTTCAAGCTTAAAACGTACTTTGGCAGCTAATATCTTTCTAAATGAAAAAGCAGGGCAAATTAGGACATAGCAAAGAATATTGCTGTAGGTTGGTGTGTTATTTTGTGGAATATCAAAGTCCAAATAGCTTTTGACATGTTCGCTTCCTGGAGTTGAGGGGATAAAAGGCTTCCGTTGAGGTGAAATAACTAATGCTGATATTTCCAAGGTTTTGAACAAAGGATCAAATGAGGCATTTGAGTAGCTAGAAGACTTCTTGCTAATTCCTTTCCTGCTATCCTATGTGTATATGTACACAGCCTTCTCGGTGTACAGCTCTCTTGCTCTTGACTGGGGAGAGGGACCTTATTATTTAGAAAGTTTTCTGAGTGCTGGTTTTCCTTGCACTCACTAATGTATTCATATTTGTGGAGTATTTATCACATAGTCCAATTACCATTTAAAGGAAAAGAACTTAAATAATCCCTTCTATGACCCATGATCATTACACTTAATTTGGAGTACTAAACCACAAGTTTCCCTCCAGGCTTAGTAACAGTTGACTTTGCAGCTTTCTCAGACAGCCTTGTGCACTGCTAAAAGAAACAACTGATTCCGTCAGATACAGTACAATACCCTAAATATTTTGGTATTATTTAGACACTGAAAAAATCCTGTTGAACTGCTTAGTTTATTAAAAGGTTGCCTACTTGCAAAAAATCTGATTGCTTCTGTTGTGTTAGTGGTGTCCCTTAGAGTAGCAGCTATTTGCTCCATCAAAATAATTTGTTAAGGAAACCTCTGCACAAGAGGCATAAGCTGCTAGGCCTTTCCTTTTCCTGACAGCCAGGGTGCTGTGAGTCCCTTTCCTCTCTAGCCTGTATCTCTGTTAGGGTCAGTTTTGGTTTGGTTTGTTTGCTAGCAGTCTTGAGCTTTTAATTCTTTTCAGCCAGGAAGATCCTGAAGACCAGTGGGATAGGTCAAAGTAGTTGTAGCTGAAGTTGAGATATTGGCTTTGATTTTTTTCTAGAGGGTGGTGCTGTAAAGGGGTAGCCAAGAACAGCCACTGGCTGCTGCCTTGTGTTTTGGAGTGAAGTCAGACTGGCTGTGATAGGAACTCACATTTAGATGTATACACAGTGTCACTGTCTTCAGTGAGTGAAATTCTCCTTCTGTTCTTGTCATTTATTAATAGTTGAAAGCCAAATAACTTGCTTAGGTATCTTACCTATGCCTTCTGGGTGCCAAAGCTTTTCTTGAAGGTTCAGGGTTACAGCGATGATGTAGTTGTCCAAAGGCCTTTGCCTCTGACATTGAACTATCTCTTCAGAGAGCTCTCAAATTCCTCAGAGAAGTGGCCAGGAGACACTAGATTGTGTAGAGGGAACTGGCAATTCTTCTCTTTGCAGGAAATGGTGGACTAAATCTAGGTTGATTTTGTGAGATAGGGGGTGCATGTCTGCTATGATGCAACTATGACAGCAACTAGAAAATAGCAGGGGGTTACTGTTGCCATTTTGACGTCAGAGAAAACCATACTAGGATCCATTTCATTGTTTGCTGGATGCCATGCTAGTGAAGATATTAATGCTTTCTGGATTTAAGCCCCATTAACTGTACCCCACTATTGGATTACTTGCTGGTATCAATAGCTCCTATATATTTCATTCTAAGTAGGACAAAATTTCTAGGGGCTTGGTAGAATCCTTTTTGAGACCTAAATATCAAGACACGTATTTTTCATACTGTTTTATTAGGTTTTATTCCAGTAACACAATGAAAACTAGTTTCAGTAATTTCAGAACATACTGAGAATGAAAATTCATCTTATGTTTCCAGCAGTTTGACTGAAAAAGGCGTTCCCTGTTATCCACACCACACAGTCAAAACTGTTCTGTTGTTCTGTAATATATAGAGGAAAGGCTGCACCTTACGTATTTTTACAATAAGCAAGCAGTACAAAAATCTATGCTTCAGGAGCTACGTTAGCAGAAGACTGTGGTTGGAAATCCAAGGGTTGAGAAGTGGTAAAAGAAATGTGTCAGTAGTTTCATAGCTCAGTGCCTCATGTGTCCTTATTACAATGCAGCCTTTTGTAATGAAGTCCCTTACTAGATTCCAATTTCACGGTTAGAACTCGAGCATTTCTGATGTCTCTGAAAAGTGTCCCAAAAGGTTTTTGTGTTTCTGACAGTGTTTTTGAAGGTTGACTTTTCTGTTTACCAGTTCCTATTCCATTTCAGTGCATGTGTTTGGTTCTGGGGTGCAAATGCTGCTGGAAAGTTTTGCCTGTTGGACTGACTTAAACAGAAAGCCCCTTCACAAAACTGCGAGGCTTGTTTTGGAAAAGTGTGTGTGAGATCCGAGCTTGGTGAAGGCTCACACCCACCCTTACGAGAAGTCGTGCAAGTGGGAGGGACGGTTTGGACACATCCATGTTTATAACTGATGTGTTTTTCCATCAGCCTCAGGCTGCCCTTTATGAATGAAGAAAAAGTTGTGCTTTTCTTATGAGATGCACCAACTACTTCCCAAAAAAAGGAAATGTTTTATAATAAAAAACTATGACCATGCTTGACAGTCCACAGGTTAAAACAGGCATAGTGAGCCTGTAGCTCCATTCCATGGTGTCCTCAGCTGTCAGTGTCTGCTGCTGAACATCTCCCAAGGAAAAAGGCATGGTGGTAGCTGTCAGGTGTGAGTGACTGCCCGGCCCCTTGTTCTGAATGCCCACGTGTTCTGTACTGCCACGTGTCATGCTGCTGGCTGCTTGCAGCACCAAGGTGCCTGTGCCAGGCTGTACAAATGTGTTTCTAAAACCTAAGGGTAAATCTTTCAGTATTTATTTTCTTGAGAGCAGGTTTTCAGTGCTGTAGGAGCAGTGATCTGCAAAGATGTGAGGGAAGATCTGAAACAATGAGTTTCTATAACCCACTCTTACACGACAAGCTCTCCAAAACTCAAACTATTTATGCAGAAGGAGGATAAGAAGGAGACTTAATTATTGTCTAAAATTACGAGAAGAGAGAGAAAGACTTCTGATAGTAGGAGTGTATTTTTTTTAGTCTAGCACACGGATGGTATAATGAGATCCATGACTTGGAAACTGGAGCTAGGTAACGCCGACTGGAAGCAAGTTCCACAAGTTTTCAGTGGTAGGTCTAATCAACCACCTGGAATCTGATGGGTTTTCCACCAGCTGAAGTCTTTTACATCAGTGCTGATTCTCTTCCTAAGATTAATTATGTTGTTCAAATGAAAGTCGGATATGATAGAGGTGGCAGAATGAATTTCTTTGGCTTGTTGTATAGCGAAACTGGAAGATCAAAGTCCCTGAATTACACTAATGTCCTCTGAATTACTTCTGTGAGTAACTTCAGTATTATTCTGAAATTTATAAGAGGATAAAATAGCAATTTTCATGATGATGATGTAGTCAGGACAAATACAATTGGTTGAAACTGGCTTTAAAAATGCCATGTTTAATTTTTTCCCTTCATTCATTGCAAAGCTATGATGAAGCTTTTATTAATAATCTTCCTAAAATTTGGAATTTTCTGAAAAAATTATAAATAGTCAGAATGAAAAGTTCTATTTTTGCTTGTCCAAAAGAGTAACAGAAGCTACTCAGTTGTTGTAAGAAAAAGGCAGGGAAAGGGGAGGAGAAACCGCTCAGACCAAACCGTCAAACACCAGTAAACACCTTCCTGTTACACTTTTGTAGCACTGCATGAAGCTGCAGAAACAGTAAATATTTCAGTTTAGTTTTTACATAAGTTCGGAACATTGTTCTGGTTCACGTTCAGCAGTATGTCAAACTAACAGCTCATGTTCAGGTTAACAAACCCAGTGTTGTCCGCAGTTTCAGAATGGATTCAGTGCAGCTCCCTGTATTTTTAGCTTTACAGGCCTCGACAACTGGAAAACCAGTTTTGCAGTTTTAGAGAAACTCGGGATTCCTGTGGCCATTGCATTTGATGAAAAAATAAGACAAAATCTTTTTCGGCATTCCCTTCATTCCATGTGGCTAATTGGATGAATAAGGAAATTTGTGGACTTTTTCAGAGAAGGTCTTTTGTTGTATGAATTTGTCCATGTTGTGAATCACTAGGTGCTGTCCTTTGGGGCAGTCCAGCTGAGTTAAAACCTGTGAGCACTGAAGCCTGTTATGGGACATACTACAGGTGGTGGTGTGTGCGGCTCTCGTGATTGTGAACCCCCTTTATTTTTGTTTCTTCATTTTTGCGTAGCATGGTATAGATACATTTCACCACTTTTGTTTCACCTTCCACTTTCAATAGGGTGAATTATGGCAGTAACTGAAGATGACCAAAAAAGAAGAAAAATCCCTTTCTCTCCCATGCATTAGAAAAATGAAATTATGAAAGTATATTGAAATTTACTAATACATATTTGTTTAATAATACATGCTTGTAAATATGCTTGCTTTTCCTAGGAACTCATGTGTCTAGGATAATGTGAGCGGCTGCTCTTAAATTCTTGACATAAATCTGGATGCAATGGAAAAATGTCCAGGTTTGCTGTTGCGCAGCTGATGGGAGTTCATTACATGTTTTGCACCTTGCTACCATCTGTCCACTGGCACGCTGCTTAGATAGAACAGGGGGAAATTCCAGTGAATTACGGACAGCATACAGGAGGTGATGGTAGCTTTCTGACACACAGAACAGCATCAGGAGCTCCCAGACTTGCAGAAGATCTTTTGACCCTTTTGTCATTTGATAATGTTTTAGTTCTTGAAATCTGTTGCAATAACTAAACATTGTTTTAAACTGAATGTGAGCGTTCTGGAGAATCTAGAAGGAAAAACTGAGATACCAGCATAGAAATGTAGAGAATGTTTTGGGTTATAGCTGTAGCTGAAGTATCTGCATTATGGTGATTATCTGGCTTTCAAAATCAGTTGGAGGGTTCAGCTGAGACGGTCGCTGAAAAACTCACTCCAGCAGGACTCTTCCCTAGAAACTGTTACATGCCCTCAAGCAGCCAGCTTCACTGTGCGTTACCTGACTGAGGACCTTCGCTATCCATTTAGATAGAAGCTCCATCCTTTTTTATTATGTTTTTGTGTGGTACGCTGAGCCAAAAGAAGGAAGGAAATGCAGAGGTGAGGGAAATTCCATTCTGCTTTTTTTGTTTCTGTTCTTTTCCATTTAGTTGCTCGAGAGCACTTGTTTTCCTTGTTGCAGCATGTAAATTTCTTTAATACTGGCTTTACCTTAACTACCCAGTGACTGATCAATAGTTGTCAGTAACTTGCTCTAGATGATCTGTCCCAGTCAGGCAGCACTGCAGTATTTTTGGAGGTAAGTGCTCACAGCCCTCAGCTGGGTGTGACAAGTGCCTGCAAGGTCAAGAGCAGCATTTCTCAGGTAGACTGAGTCTGCAAGCTGTTCTCCTTGGCTCCAATTGTCTGTGCATTTGGAATAGTCCATGGGAGACAGGATTACCGATAGAGCAAATCCTGGCCTTCCCGGAGTACAGAGTACAAATAGCTACATTATTGATATTTGCTGTCTGTCATCATTCAGGGGCAAATATCTTCTTTGAGCTGCCAGACAGTTCTCTGCTATTTCACTTTTGGAAATCATTTTAAAACCTTTACTTGTTAGGACAGCAAACTTGAGAGGCTTAATCTGTGTAAACAAGTGAAGGTGCATGAAGGGTGGATTGTGAAAGTATTGCTTAGACAGCTGCTCTGGTGAAGGCTGTGCAAATTCACACAAATTCAGCAGAAATCTCATTTCAGGTTAGATGTGTGAAGCTTCTTTCTGGTCATCTGGAGAAATTAATATATTCTAGGGAAAGACACACTGTACCAAATTTTGTCATCTGTGTTCTGAAGACTTGGAAGCCCCTATAGAGACTATTCTTTCCTCCTGAAGCTAACGTCAATTAATTCTAACAAAGCTAATGTAATTCTAACAAAGTTTAGCTTCTACTTAAGCAGGGCTTTCTGTCCTGTTTCATTGTATTGTTCTCTGGCATGCCGTGTGTTCCTGTGTCTGACAGTTGTGCAAGCTTGGTTCTTGTCTGGGTGCTTTGTGAGGCCTCTGGAGGATTGCCTGGGAATTCCTGTAGGGCTGTAATCAGGCCATGGGACATTCAGCTGAAGCCATAGTTCCTCTGGAGCTACAGATGCCCAGGAATCCCAGATGTTTTGCCAGCTTGCATTCAGATCATATGTACCGTGTATGAGCAGTAGCAGTGATTTGCACATGGCTGATAAATCCAGTTTGCATGAGACAGTGGACTTTGTGTCCAGTCTGGCCTAAATACTGTGTTTGATTTTGTATCAGGGAAAGCCTAAATGGCAATATAAGATGTAATTAAAGGTTCATTTCCATATTCAATTTCCAATGCAGCAGCTTCTAGAGACCCTGACTAGAAATAATGTGGGTGGGGAAGGGACTGTAGTGCAGAAGGCAGCATATGGACCAAATCAGTCCTCTGCTTGGTGCCAGCTGGAATAGGACAGCAGACATTAGGGAGACGATCAGGTATCTGTGTGGATGTGCAAGACAGCAATGAAGCTGGATCTGCTTGCAGAGCCACGTGATTATTGGTGGCCATCCATACATCCAGCCCTGGATGTGTGTCAGTTTTCAGAGAGATGCTCTTTTCTCTTAGCCTGTAAGGTTCTGTTTGAGTTGTGGCTTTTTAGGCTTTGAATTCCCATTTGGCTGAGGTTAAATGTTGTCATCCTCATTTGCTTCCCTGAGGTTTTTATAATGGTTCTTGTCCTTTACCTGCTGGGTAAACAGAAGTGTTTGTAGATTTGTCTGGTTGGGATTTGTAAAACTGTGTGGGTCTTCTGAAAAAATAATAGTGACTGGGAACTGATGAGGCCATGACACAAACTGTAGCACAGGGAATGTGCTGAACATCAGGAAATACTTTTTCATGGTGAGGGCACCCAAACTCTGGCACAGGTTGCCCAGGGAGGTTGTGGAGATCCTCAAAAGCCGGACACAGCCCTTGGCTAAACTGGCTCTGGGTGGCCCTGCTCAAGCAGGGGGTGGGACAGGGGGATGTCCAGAGCTCCCTGCCAACCTCAACCACTCTGTGATGCCTATTCTGTGCAATCCTTTAATTCTGAGCTCTCCCCCAAAGCAGACCTTTGCTGTACCCCTAAAAACTACCTTACCCTCTTCTGTAAGCAATTGCAGAGATGTCATTTTAGAGATGGAAAAAGTACACATTCCTCTAGAAACCTGTTATATCTTGAACAACTTCCACAGATGCTTGAGAAGCGCAGTGCAAATTGTGTGCATAATATGGGCTTCCTGTTCTTGGTTTTGATTCTGAAATACTTTGTCTGCACGGAACAGTACCAGCCATCAGGGAAATCTGTCTGTCTGTCCTACACAAGGACATCTCTGCTAGGGCTTTGCCGAAGCTGTTTATGACTTCTGTAAATGCCATCCCACTGATGAGCTCTACAGCATGCCCTGAAGTCTGCTCAAGTGTTGTTGGTTTGTTGGTTTGTGTGGTATATTAAAAGCTTTTCTGTTCAGTTTGGTTTGAGCTGTAATTCAGTCCTTAGGATGCCCCACATGTAGAGTAGAGTTACAGAGCACGATATGCCCTGGCAAATGATCCATTGGACACCTTTTATAGACGAACAGTGGGAAAGAGAGACTGAAAGACAGAAACTAGACCTTGTTTTCTCATCTTCTATATTAGATATCTTGTCCTCCTTCTGAACTAGGATTTTCTGTTTCACTTTGTCAGTAGGAACTATTCCAATGAACTTGGGTCACAGATGCACCTAGTTGAAGATCAGAGCTCTTTGTGCCAGGTGCTGTTATTGTTTTGTTATAGAGGAAGTTTTGTGGTTTTTAAAGCAGCATAGCAGGCTCTTTTGTGTTACTCAGTATAATAATACTGTAACTGTAATACTTGAAACTGTGTTCATGGTCAGTTGCAGTGTTTTGACTCCAGTTTATAGCTTAATTCACTTCCAGCTGGAAGCCCCATTATATTTTCTGATTGCTAAAATTGGGTCTGTCTTTTCCCGTGCTGCCCAGTGTCCTTCTAGTCAGTAACACAGTTGCTCAGTTGGGGATTTTAGGTAGAAACTCTGTTCTTGCCTTGAACAGCTTTTTACTGCTGCAGGATGACAGTTGTTCTGTTGAATGTTAGGCTGCATGTGCTCTGGCTGCATTTTTGTTTTATTCTTACGTAAAGGTGCTCTGACAGTATCATTATGGGACACCTTTGTTCTGGAAGGATGATCTATTTTTGCTGACATTACAAATGGTATTTAAGTTGCTGTGTGTATGCCTCTTCATTAGTCAACAGGCAATGTAAAAGGTCAGTCTTCTAACTAATGTACAAGATCAGTTTTCTTTCAGTGGAAAGATAGAGTTGATGAGACTTTGCTAGGTAAACTTTGGGAGTATTTTGTCCTTGAGCAGAATCCAGTCACTTCTAGTCAGGGTAAAGATACTTTCTTTTGCTCTAGATTATGATACTATCCATGCTATCAGGCAATGGTGTTTTTATATCACACTTGCTGTTCAGTGTAAACAGCTCATAACTCCTCACTCTCCACCTGTCTTGTATAGGCTATGCATTTCAGACAGAAAGGAGAAATAAAATGAAATCTTTAGCAAACTGGAATGCAAAAAACCTGAAATACTCTCCTTTAAAGCTAATAATGTGCCGTCATACTCAAATCTGTTTCTGGTAGATTTCTGCTACTGGCCAAGTTGTTCTGTTGAAAAGTTGCACTTAAATTAGATGTTAATTCTATATTTTCAGTGGTTTTGAATCACTTTGATCTGTACATCTGCCGGTTTTTGGACATCTTTTGGTCTCTAATTTGACCTTTGTACAACACTTCATAGCTCATTACTTTGTCCATCATTACAGCAGGTGACAGTAATTTGAAATGGTTTATTTCATCATTTGAAAGACTTCATTTGTACAGCCTGAGGCTCCTCAGAAGTGCTGCTAAATGCCTCGTTCACCTGCTGGTGCTCACACACAGTGTGAGCACAGCTGGCAAAGGAGCAAACCTGAGTGGGGTCAAAAAACCCCAAACCCCAGAAACTGAAGTATCTAACATAGTGCTGTTTTCTCTTTATTAATTTCTCCCAATAGATTAAGGCATGGAGGAAGAGGTGGGAATGGGGGATTGTTTGGTTGCTAGGTTGGTTGGTTTGATGGTGGTTTTTTTTATGTTTCTGGATGAGTTTTGATACCGACTCCTGTGCAGATGGATGTTTGCGTGCCATGCAGCAGGCAGGGCTATACTGGTAGGGTTCAGTAACTGGTTACATTTGTCAGTAAGTTTTACAGTACCTTCCATGTGTAACTATATTTTCTTTAATATATTCTGTTGAGGTTTGTAGATGATAAGGCTGTGTACAAACTCACTTTGTGGATGAAATGTCTTTCTCCTAATGGTAGAATATGAGAGTTGCTCGCAAATGCTCTATAGTACGAATGAGAACTGCAAAGTACACTTTTTAGAGGTAGTACAGTATACCTGTGTGTTTTGAGTGCTAAAATAGCTATGACTGATTTCAGGGTGGAGTATAGATGTATCTGACCTAGATGTATCTTGGGTAAGAGAATTGATTATAAGCGGAATTCCAGGGCTTGATTATGTGAACAGGAAGTGAATCAACTGAAAAGAAGTTTATTCATGTTAATTTCTTCTTAAGATTAGTATAATTATTCCCCTTTTACAGGTGTAGAAACTGATACAGAAAGGTGAAGTTATGTATGTACTTAAATGTGTGGGAGCCTTCTGAAACACATTCATGAGCCCATGCAATCTAGAAAGCTGGCAGTAAGAAGCCTATTAATTTGACTGCAGTGTGAGTGTCTGTGGGGCTGGGTTCCAACTAAGCATCTCCCTGTGCCATCAGCAGACAGCCTCATAATCTTGTCAGGTCAACTGTGTGTATGGACAAGTATTTGCTGCACTGAAAGTACAGCTCTTATTTGAAAAGTGTGTATTCCAGTGTGTAAGTTCACATTACAGTGTTTAGATGAGCTTTGTTAAATTCCTGAGATTTCTCCTTCCTCCCTTTCCACTTTCTTAAGTACAGTTTTGACTTTGCCTGGGATAGCTGGAAACACTGAGAGAAGGGAGAAGGGGAGAGATTGGAGGCAAGGGTTGTTCTGTGTCCCACTGAAATGCAAGCTGACTCCTAATGTGTCAGGATGTACAAGCAGGAGGAAAAGAATAGAGAAGTGTGAGCAGAGGTGAAGAACTGGCACTGCCCTCCACTGCTAAATAGGCAGACTAGTCTGATGTCACTGTGACCATAGGAACAAAAAAATCCCCACAGAGATGCTAGGCTTGATTACATCAGTTCATAAAATTGGCTTTGCTTTCCTCTTTGCACTACCAGCTTTGATGCAAAAGCTGATGTAATGCGAGCACATGCAGTAAATTGCAAAACAACCATGTGATTTTTTAGCTTCAGAGAAGATGCGTTGTTATGGAAGGCGATGGTGATTTTGCCACTCATGTCAGCAAGTACTTTTAATAACAGCTGCCTGGATGACATGCAGCTGGACTGACAGAGACACGTTTCCATCTTTCGGTGCAGCACAATCCATAGTTGAAACTGAAAATTTAACTTCTTCATCCTCTTTTACACATACACAGGAACTTGAATAGAGAAGAATGGATGCTCTGCGATGTTCTAATGTATTGCAGTGTGCAAATATATTTCCTTTTTTTTGTTGTTGAACTTCCTGCTTATTCTGCCAGTGTATAAGAGAACTTGAAAGGGTCCCATTAAGAATGCTTACTGGAGCAGGGTTCCCAGCTTGCTTCAGTGAGGGGCTTTGACTTAGCTGGATACATACGCTGGCCAGTACTGAAACATCTGCTTTTCATCCTTTTCAACTTGTTTCAGGAGCACAGGTAAAAAAACCCATTCATTCTTGCAGAGCTATTTACAAAATGAGAGCTTGAATCTGATGTTTTGTGGGTTATTGAATATATCTATTATAATGAAGTTATCTTGGGGCTTAATAAACATTTATCTGTGTTGCAGAGTTTTTAAACTGTCACTGTTATTGTCACTGTAGCTATCAATGTAAAATTGATTATCCTGTGCAGGAAATCTGAATTTTCATTCTTTACCAGCATAGTTTGGGAACTGTTTAGAATGTGGTTTTGGCAAGTACTAAGAAGGTACTTGCCAAAGTACTGAGTAGGGCTTGTAGTAAAATCGAGCCATTAAGGATGTGGTGAAGAGAATATACATTGAGCACTTGAGAAATAGCAGTAACTGTTCTCTGTTAGTGTAAGCTATTTGTTTAGTATAATGGCAGATGCTGGGGGGAGGGTCATTCTGGAGAGGCACTTAGCATTGTGAAGAAGTGAGTACACACTGGGTCATATACCACCAAAAGGCTATAACCATTTAACCATAAAAAAGAAGTTTTTCATGCTTATCTGAATCGTTGGGCATTTCTCCCTTAAAACTGTGTCTTGTCTGCTTTTGAAAAAGTAGAGTTAGGTGTTCTAAAATGTTGTTTCTTATGTTATAAAACCAGTTAAGAACCTTCTGTTAATACGATACTAAAATCATTAGACAGTTCTGTCATTTTCAGTAGGAAGTGATTTTGTGATGTAGTTAATTCTTAAATTAGGAAAAAAAAACCCCAACCAAACAAGCTGCCCCCAGAAGGCAGTGAATGATATAAATTGATGGTTTTCCGAAGTATATGGGGAAATTGTATTTAAAAAGAAGAGGGGGATGGTAAGAACCAAGCATTCCCATTCCCGAGGAAGTGCTGTGTTGATGTGAAGTGCAGCAGCTGCACTGCAGAGTCCCGCTCGGGGTGACCTCAGTCCTGAACAGCACAGACTGTTCTGAGTGCAGGTGTGAGCACTGGATTCTTTGTTCTGTGTTCGTGGGTAAAATGTGTATCCACTGAATGAATTGGTATATTTGGTATTCCATGGTTCACTATGTGCCTTCCTGCTATTGCAGAGATAGTTTATTTTATTCTGTTGAATTACATTAGTTAAATAGGACAGGCAAGAGGAAGTGACTCCAGCAACAACCTCTGAATACATCAGGCAGGCAGACAAAAAGCCAGGGTTGGACTGGGGATGGTGCAGGACGTAAAAGACAGTTTTGACAGCTGACTGGTGATCTTTTGAAGAGGTTTGTGTATGCTGCTTGAATTGAGAATTTTAAGTTTCCTCTCCATGCCTCATGAGGATAGAGTTGTGAAAAATGCTCACTTCTGATGATGCGTACCCCATCAACCTGGGTTTTAATGTGGCTATTCTTGTGACCTTGTCAGTGGTTAGAACGCATTGGTATCTGCCACGTGTCAACACCTATTTATGTCCTTTATTTCTTGCGAAATTTTAGAGAGCTCCTGTTCCTTGGCTTGTGTTTGGTGTACACTGCCTGCGAGTAGCACTGTGTATACTGACACATGGCTACTTCTCTCATGCTTGTTTCCAACCAAACCAACACAATCAGACTACGTGAAGCCAGGTTCCCAAACACCTCATATTTTCCATGTGTGTAGGATGTAGGCTTTTCAGTGTCTTGGAAGAATTGGCACAGATAGAGATTCCACAGATGCAAGTCCTTCTGGAAAGATGGGTATAGTTTTCTCCAAATAATTAATAAGAAATTCAGTGTTTGCTTTGGCAACCATTAAAGAGAGAACTGTTTATTCACCATAAGATGTATGACTTCAGCAAGTTAAGTCCAGTTAATGCTTTTTTTCCCTTGTATCACCTGAAAAGCAATAAAAGGATACAGTGCTGCAGGTGAGTTGTAATCCTATAAGGATTTCAGAGAATGGTGGCAATAGTATTACTCTGCATTTGAGATCTCAGTCTTCTGTGGATCCAGTATCCTGTTACTTCTCTGTAAAAACATGGTAGTGGCAGAACTGTTTCCTTCATGCAAGTATTAGTATAGGAATAAATTTGAGAATTTGCTAAATTTTCTTTTAAAATGAAAATGGATTAAGATTCCAATGCAAATAGCATTGTACTCATAAGCAGTTCTCTGTTTTGTTACCTGAGCATGTCATTGCACTCTGTGCTTTATAAAGAAGGAATGAAGTTTGCTGAGACTGACTTTAACCACTGGTTTTTGCTTCTGATCCAGTGTGATTTCTTTAAATGGTCTGACTCTAACTGAAGGCATATAGGGAAATAGATCAGGTATTTTTGAGGATTTACCTAAAAAGATGACTTATGAATGATCACCTAGCTTGAATGGCTGGCATGAGTCGAATGTGTAATACCATGTACTCATAGTACAGCATGGCTCTTTTGAAAATGAGAATTGTCTGCTATCTGGTTTTCTTTAAACCAGCCGAAGCAGATCTTTGGCATGACATCAGTAATACATTCATAGTAGGACTTGGGAAGGCATCAACATTTCCAGTGGTGGGAAGTAGCTGAAGCAGGGTTTGATGGGGTCAAGGACAGCTCAGCTGCCACCCACTGCTGTTGGTTTGGGAGCAGTGAGGTGCTGCAGCAAACAGCTGGTGTTCCTGAGTAATTCATTCTGCTGTTCCCATCTCATCACTCTGTCTAGGGTGTGGGGGTGGCCAGGTATGTTTCTAGGCAGGGAAGTCATTAAGATTAATGTTACCAATTGTAGTCATATTATGAGGGAGAAGGGACATGATTCTGTCCTTCTCTTACCCCTTGTAAAGCATTTATGCACTCCTCTACCTGATGCATATGAGCATCAGTACAAAGGATAGGAGAGCAACATACAGATGGCCAGTTATTGTGCCTTACACTGGTAAGAGGGCTTGTGTCCTTAGTCTCACCTGTCTGTCAATGTGCCAAGCACTAGGTTATGACCCATATTAAGGTGCAGAAAGGGTCTTTCCCAGAAAGTTACTGTAACCTGGCATAGTGTGCTGTATACATGTTCTTTGCTGGACTGAATAAGGTAGAGCAGAGAGTCATCCTGCTTATTGTAATACCAACATCTGATCCATCTGAGGCCACGGTGGCCAGCAAAAAACCCGACCCCAGTAAGTGGGATAGTGCCATTCAGACAAGTTGTGAATAACTGGAGATAAATAAGAATTGTTTCTTCATGACCTCTGAACTTGTTTGCACGTTTTTCTGAACGGTGTTCTTTCAGGTAAGAAGGTGAAGTCTCTCTAATTGCTCCAGAAGGAAAGGGTCTGGGAAGAAAATGAACTCTGTCTTTGGCAAATAAAATCAGGTAACAGAGGCAGTGAGGGAGGTTCCTCATGTTTAAGGTGTTTATATGAACCAGTCCTGATGAACTGAGTTACACCTGAATTTGGAGTTACAGATTCAGAGGAATTCTTTTCTTGTCTTAAGCTCTTAGTCACTGAAACCAGAAAAGTGGCTGCTTTTTGTTTTTGTAGAGTGCTGTTGCTTTTGATATGCAAATGGTGCCGTGTGCTCTATAACCTCAGTCTTCCAGAGAGCAAAAGGAAGGGCAGAGAAAAATGCGTGTGGTGCAGGAATTCAAATGATATGGAAAGAGGGTTCCTACTCTCTTTCACAGTTCAGTCCCAGATTCCAATAAAGCAAAAAGATCAAATCAGTTCGGATTCTGAGGGTAAGGATTGCCCTGTGTGATAAGGGACATTAGAGAATTTCTGCCTGTAATGAATAGGAAAGGTAACTGAGCTTACTGAATGCTAAAGCAGCTGTAGTGAGCAGTAATAGAACTGAGTGGGCTGTAGCTGCGTGACAGCTCATCATATAATCATCATGTTTTCCACTTAGAACATCTCTGAAAAACAAGAAAGATGGCTTAATTCTTTTAATTTTATTTTATTTTATAAATCCTTCACTGACATTGGCCTATAGATACATATTTTGAGTGAACTGCCTATGGTTCAAGATTCATTCTCCTTCCTCCACCTCATTAAATCATATGGAGAATTTCCCTGTATCATTTTTCTTTTTCCTTGATTGTCTTCTCTGGTACAGAGGTCAGGCTTGCTCTGCTGGCATCTCATGAGTCAGAAGCAATCACTCAGCCCAGCACAGACTTGTGCATGGTTCAGTGTCTTTGACACTCTCCATCCTCTTTCCTGCCCACCTTGAGGGGCTGCCAGTGAGGAGCACAGATGGGCAGCCACCCGAGCAGCAACCCAGGCAGCTCTCTGAATGCAGCCTATTGGCATTGCCACAGCTCAGCCCTGCAGTGTGGATGAGGCAGGCCATAGCCTGCCTTGCTACTCTCTCAATCCTCAGTTCTAAGAATCTGATTTAGGCCAAACAATGCTTCCATGATGACAGAAAGCAGTAGCAGGTTCCCAGTTTTTACTGGAAGCTCTCACTAACCTCCAAATCAGACTTCTTTTTTTTTCTTGCATTTACAGGAGAGTAGCAACTGGAAAATCGCTTTATTTGGTGAAGCAGAAATTAAAGGAGAATAGATCTCATGGGAAGCTAAAATCAATAGATGATTGTGCTTTATGCTGTAAGTCTTTAGGCATCAGGACATGCTAGTTTTGCATTATATTTTCTCACCCAGTACTGACTAGAAAGGTCCTATCCCACCTGATCAGGTCCTTTGAAATATGTTTTAAAACTGTTCTTCATCAATGGGCTTTGGAGCTTGTCAGGGTTTGTATCTAGAGGTGTGGTTTATGGTTATGAGCTTTTTAGAAGTGAAATTGTGTTTATTATTTGTAAGGGCGAAGCTGTCCCTATGAAGTTGATGAAGTGTTGTAAAGAAGTCTTGAAGGGTGAAACTGGGGCTGTGTTTTTCCTGTGAAGTTAGCAGACTGTGTGGTTGGTGTAGAGTGCAAAGAGTAACTTGAATTGCTTGCATTTTATATTCTTTTAGAGGAAGGTACTGTAGTTTGCAATTACAGTGCCCTCCAGTTCTTTGCTAAGGTTTGTGTGGCTCTCTGACAACAGGTTTTCCTGCTGTAATGACCCACTGAAGTGTTTGTGAACTTGGAAATTACTTGATAGCTTTCAGAGAAAGTTCATAACGTGGCTTTGTTCAGTTGCTGTTGCGGGGGTTTTGCATGTGTATAAAATCCAGAACTAGCTTTTTCTCCAAAATGTATTACGGCAAAGTTAGTTAGAAATCAAGAATATAAATTTAAAATAAGTCATTCATCTTCTGCTACTCAGGAGTGAACGAAGGACATACTTTTAGATTAGTAAAAGGTTGAAGTTGTTATGTCTATAGTGGAGTATGATGGAGTTGTGATTAGAGACTTTGATTAGTGAAAATAACTAGTGATTAGACACTAGTTCAAAATGTGTCTTCTTGTACCAGAGTCCAGGAGGCTAATGGGAAAGCATAACAACCAAGGCAGATTTTTATTTATAAATATATGCATATATACACACATACATATTTTAGATATTCTTTTTTTAAACTGAAACCTATTCTAATATGAAAGTTTTCAAATCACAAAAAAAAAAGTGGCTCTGTGGGTCAAAATCAGTGTTAACATTGTTTAAAGATGAGACATGTTACTTGATCTTCCCCTCAGATTTTTGTTTGCTTATTAAGAGAGTCCACAGTATTTAGAGGATAGGTGAAGTTCATGGAAAACTTCTGCTGACCTCACTGAAGTTAGGATTTCCTCCTGTGGTCAAAAAGATCTCAGAAACACACTGTCATATTGGTGACTAGGTGTTTGCTTTCGTATGGAACCAGTCATAGAATCATAAGGGTTGGAAGAGACCTCTGGAGATCATCTAGTCCAACCCGCTTTGCTAAGGCAGGGCCACCTAAAGCAGTTTACACAGGAACGTGTCGAGGTGGGTTTGGAACGTGTCTGGAGAGGGAGACTCCACAACCTCCCTGGGCAGCCTGTTCCAGTGCTCTGCCACCCTCAACATAAGGAAGTTTCTCCTTATATTTAGATGGAACTTCCCAAGGTCTGGGAAACCTTCTGTATGAGGAAAAGCTGAGAGACCTGCATTTGTTCAGTCTAGAGAAAAGAAGGCACAGGAAGACCAAATCACCAGGGTCCAGTATTTAAAGGGTAGCTACAAAGAAGATGAATACTCTCATTTTACAAGGAGTCACATGGAAAAGACAGGGAGTAATGGGCACAAGTTAGTCCCTGGGAGGTTCTGACTGGACACAAGAGGACAATTTTTCACCATGAAAACAACCAGCCACTGAAATTATCTCCCCAGGGAAGTGGTGGATTTCCCAATGTTGGACACTGTTAAGATTCGTCTGGACAAGATGTTGGGACATTTACCTTAGGTCATGTTCTGCCAGGAAAGGCTGGACCAGATGATCCTTGAGGTCTATGATTCTTTTCCTCCGCTTGTAGAGATGACATCGAGGATGAGCTGTTCCATCCCCTTTCCAGGGACAGAGGTGAGGCTGACTGGTTGGTTATTTCCTGACTCCTCCACCTCGTCCTTTTTGAAGAATAGAATGACACTGGCTTTCCTCCAGTCCTCGAAGCACCTCTTCTGTTCTCCATGACCTTTCAAAGATGATGATTGACAAGTAGCCAGTCTAGGCAAGTGCAAGTAGATTTTTATGGCTTTAAATTAATCTAAATTCAGGACAAAATAAATAAAATTATGTTAAAAGTAACTGTAAATGGGGAAGAAAGCATTTGTTGGAAAGCAGTTTGGAAGTCCTGTAACTGGTTTATATAGGGAAAAATAATTAAGATTTGAAGTACATGTCACATCTCTATGTGACCATATACCATATACAAAACCCCCAAGACATCATTTTTGTTCCCTGAAACTTACTCCTTTAATAAAAGTAGAGCTACAGAATGAGCTTGTATTCAACTAACAGGTGAAATCAGACAAATTTATATTTAAAATCCAAAATAATTTTCTTTGTAAAGTCAAACAGAAGTGGTATGAGTTTATCAGGCTGGGTACCTTCAGTATAAAATGTAACCCTTTTTCCCAAGGTATTTTGCCAGCATTGGAGTTCCTCCGATTTCTATTTCTCAAGATGTATTAATGCATGTGTACAGACAGTTGCATAGTCAAGATCTACTTCTGGAGTTCAGTTTAGCTCCGTACCACTTTTAACTTGCAAAAACTCCCTTAGAACTCGTTTAATTGGGAATTTTGAACTTTAAATGGCTAGGAAAAAAAACCCCAACCCTACTAATTTGATGGTGTTCAAAAGAACTAATATGTACAGTAAAGTACAGGTGTTCACAGCACTGGGGAGATTAAACCAAGTTTTATGATCTTGTGTTTCTCAGTCTTGTTTACAGAGACTTGACAAGAGTAGCTGATGCATTTCTAACAGCATAGAGGAGTCAAGTTAATTTAGTGAAGTGTAGATAGACAGTCAAATAATTTAGTCTTACTCTTGGTTAGATGTTTGTTGGTTATTGAAGAAAAGGAAGGCACTTTTGTTGCCCCAGTTTTGTAGGACTGAAGAGATTGCTTCACATTGTCTGCTTTGTCCTGGCTCTGGTGTTCTTCAGACCCTTGTGTGAGCTGATTCAATCCAGCATAAAATTATTCCAGACAAAAATAAGTGACAGGGTTTTTTTTGTTGGCAGAGTGAGTTGAAGTGGCCCAGGGACCACTTAGACAAGTGTCAGAGCAAATGCAAGGGAGCAAATGGCACCAAGTGGCCCAAACCAGTGCCACAGGGAAGGAAGAGGAATCCACCTGAAGCTGCTAGGTTTTAGCATCATCTTTGGGTCAGTATAGACTAGTTTTGCTGGAAAAGTAATCTAAAGCAGATCTGTAGAGATTACGGGTATTATCCATTGTTCATCCAATTCAGATTCTACCTATTTCATTTCAGAAGATGAATTGATCAACTTGAGAGTTTAGATTTGATAGCGTTCTAGCACGGGCATGGAAAAGCGTATCTGCTTTATGTATGTGTTGTGTATACGAAAAAGAGAGTTTTCTATTGTAAAAAGGTGTCTTCAGCTTTTGCCCAGTCAAACCATTACTATGTTTTCTGTGACTTCATGCTGTTATGGCAGATGCTCAAAGTCAGTAGCAACAAACATAAGAGGTTTATCATGTGTGAAATTAGAGCTTTGGATGAAAAGGCTGCTGCCTCCAAGAGATACACTACTGAGAGCTAAAAGGAATGTGCAGAAAACTTCCCAAGATCTTGGTGGTGCTGTGTCTATCAGTGTTCAAACACAGCAGCTTTTACAAAAACTCCTTTAGTACCTGATCATGACAAAACCTGAGGCCTCCTGTAAGCATCAGACATGGCACTTCCAGCTTACCTGCACTGTCCTCTTACAGTCTCTCCTGTTCACTGAGGTCCTCGCTTGTGCTTTGAAGTTGGAAATCTTCAGTATGTTTCTTTGGGCTACTGAAAACCACATGTAACTAGCACCCTGCATGGCTGGAAGTATATCTATTTTATTTTCAGAGATAGAATTATAGATCTGCGTTTAAACAGTAATATAATCAATATATTCATAATGCGTATCACATAATCAAGTGTGGGAGCGTACAGTATTTACTAGAGTGTAATCATGTCAAGACATTGCTATACCAAAACCTTCCTGAATCACTGGTGAGAGACTGTCACATTTCAGTTATGCCATGAGCAAGACCAGGGTGAATGTTGAAAGCACTAATTACCTTCATAGGAACTTGCTGGAAATGTTTGTTGTTTCCATAAAGACCTTCTTGTGATTCTTTCAGTTTGAATCTGATGCCGTTTGTTTTTCTTTCATTATATATGAATCATTTTGACAAACTCATCAAGTGAATGTATATCAAATTGAATACTGAGGTCAAATTAGTTGCTGGTATTGGCAATTACAATTTGAGTTAAACCTGTAGTTCCCAGTCATAGATAACTATGGCTTTTGCTGTGGCTCTGCATTAGAAGGCTCTTGTCCATTGCTTGTGTTGGTATATAAATTTCACCCAATTAAGATGAGAACAGGATACTAATTTTCATTGTCCTAACTTCTGTTTTATTATCCAATGGATGCATGTAGGTGTCCAGGGATGATTTTAGCAGGAGTCAGAGTAACCAGGAAATACATTTCCTTGCAGCCTCTTACCTATTCCTTTTTTATTTCACTTTTTTTCCATCTAGAGAGAGCTTTGTTCTGGCTGTTTCTGAGCTTCAGCAATTCCAACAGCTGTTTCTAATGGCAGTTCAGAGAAAGAAATGTTCACTTTGATGGACAGTGATACTCTGAGTAGTTATTCCATGTGTGTTGTTTCTCAAAGTGTTAATTGAGTTTTGTGAGTGTCAAGCAGTTGGGCAGGATGTGGGGGCATCAGAACAGCACAGCAGGCTTGGGCTCACTCTTTGTTTCTACCAGCAGCATTATTGACACACCACTTGTTCTCAATGATTTGTGTTGTGTAGCTTGTGAATGAAATGTTGCTGGTGGAAAGGAACCAAATGAACTCAAAGATCCTGTGCTCCATTCTCGGGCTTCCAGAGTTTTAGCATAATTATGTGTACTTGTATAATCTGCACATAATGGTACAAATACTCCCATAACATTAGAATCTGGGTAATGTTTCAATCTAGAAGTCTGAAATAAAGACCTTGTCAAGAGTGGAAAAAGTATCTGGACAATCTCTTGGAAAACCTATCTTCATCTGGCATTTTAGCTTGTTTCTTGTTATGCTGGGAATCAAAGGTGTGATACCTTTAGTCAAAAATGTAGGTGAGGTTTTGCCCAGGGACTTGAGTAGACATTTGTGAAAATGCTGTTCCTGACTGCATGGAGTTGCATGTTCTTTTTCAACACCTTAAATACGTTATTCCTGTGACCATGAATAGGGAGGACATTTATTTTTTACTGTAGCTATTTTCCCATTCCAGTGGAATTTCACAGAAAAGCGCTCTTAGTGTTCTAGGTGGTTGACTTGAGCTAACCAGGGGAAAATTCAACTGAACCTGGGAGGCAGGTAGTGTCTTACAGCTTTAAAAATGACCTGCCAAGATGTGTTGTATTGATCTGTGCAACAACATATACTAGGAAAAATATAGCTGAGTGAAAAAATAAAACAGAAAAGAGTTTGTTAGTCTTTTTATAAAACAAATATATTGAACAAATATGTGGATTTGCTTACATTAATGTACAAGTAAATATAAATGTATATATATATGAATTTGTTATGAAAAAGCAAGTATGATAGCCATCAAAACTTTGCAAAGTAAAATACTTGAAGACTTGGACTAATGGAGAAGGAGATGGTGGCGTCAGAAAGAATGATACTTGGATCATGAACAGGCTTTAGAAGAAAAGTGCATGCTGGTTATTGTAACACTCCTAACAGGTAAATCAGATAAAAACTGGATGAACTACAATATGCTCACATATCCAGACAGAAAATAAAACATTATCATGCAGCTCTTTACACCACTTGGGTCTATGCTTTGTGGTTAATTTAATGAATATTGCTGACTCCTCTAGCTCAGTCTGCAGCGCTTTCCTGTGTGTTTGCTGCTTGTTCAGGGTTTGGTTTTTTTAATTGTATGACTTTTTTAACAAAATCAGTAAATCTCAATCTGCAAATGAATGTTAAGTGAGTAGAAAGGGACTAAATATACTGGATTGGCTGGAATAATTTCCTCAGTTCTGTCATTGACATGGAATATGCAGTCAAACCAGTGGAAAATCAGCTCCGTAAACTACATTTTGAGGTTTATTGCTGTTGTTTCTCTGAACCAGCAGTAAGGGGCCTGCATGACTAAGAAGGTGTCATCTGTTGTACATAGCTCTGCAATGGCAAAAGCTCTCTCAATCTTAAGGCCATACTATTTAGGTATCAATTACCTTTTAGAATCCTTCTGTCAAGGTTAATGTGTGTGGGTGATCAGACACTGCTTCCCTCCAGAAAGTTTCCTTTCTGTTTCTCTGTTTGATAGTGGATGTTTCTTTTGTTTAATCTGAATTGGATTGGGCTCTGGCTGAAGTTCTTGATGGAAAAGCCATTGTGATCTCAATAGTGAGGTACCAAAGTGCTTGTAACAATCTTGGAAATGGTCAAAGCTGGAAGAAAGGAAGACAATATTTCTCTGTAACAGTGCTGCAGATTAGGACTCCAGGGTCAGGGTGTGTAGCAGGAATGATAAATGGATGCAGAACAGCACTTCATAGTGTCACTTTTGGAGTAAAACATGTTTTGGTCTCTCCATTCTCACAGGCACATGATACTGCAGAGCTTCACAATCAGAAGTAAAATCACGTGGACAGTTGCCTCCTGCCTTCTTAAATAGGTAAACATACTAGAACAGAAACAGGGACCTACCTACCTCATTTCTGTAAGTAGCCAAAAACATCCCCTCCACCGCCCAAATTAGCATCTGTCATTTGGTTGTTTTGAAATGCTGAGCATAAGGGCCTTGCAAAGGAAACATGAATCTAATTTGTTTTCTGGTTGACAACAATTAAGTGTAGCCAACCAAAGAAACCCACTAAAATTATTAACAAGCTAACAGCATGCCTGTTTGCCTGTGGCAACATAGAGCTGATGGATGATGCAGTGTTACTCATTAAATGAATCTTTATCTGTGCCTCCTAAAGCTTTGATGCTGAATAAGTTCCTAAAAAACATCCACAACATTGCCGTGTTAAACTGCTGCAGCACTTGATCTGTCACTGCAGAAGCTCTCTTTTGGGCTTAGTTCTTTGCTTTCATATTTCTTTCATTCAGTTCATTCGGTAATAACATGGTGCAACCCATTGTGAAACTTAAACGGAAGATGCCTGTAGTAATAACCTTGGTAAGGACAGCCAGCTGAACAATGTAGTTGCTAAATAAGTGGTGTTTAGCTGATGATCAGCTGCTGTAAATTGCTGTTTACCTGTTGACTTCTCTGTTCTTTTTCTAAGGAGAAGGTGGGTTTTCTGGCGTGCATGCCTACCTCTTCCACTTCACCAAGATGAGATAGGCATGTGGGAGAGAAGGGAGATTTTTGCAAGCAGAACCTACCATGGTAAGTTGGATTTTGTCCCTGCTTCTGCTACAGAATTTCTCAATGATGCTAAATACATTGTTTAAACCTAACTTTTCACACAAATGTTTCTCCTTCCCTAGCAGTATGTTAGGCATAACCCTTCCTTGGCAGCAGGGCTTGATTAAAGAAGTTCTTCCCTACTGCTTTTTCCTCCCCTGCCACATAGTTCCACAGAACTGCTTGAGGTGACATTCAGTAAATTAAAGCAGCAAATTAAATGGAGCTGAAAATAATTACTTTCTACCATATACACAAGTATGAGAAACTGTGGTCTGTATTCTTGATTTGACACCACAAGGTCTGTCCTGACCATTATACTGAAAATTAAGTACATAGGAATGAGCTCCTTAATTCTGAGTTGCTAAATACCCTTAAAGTTGTAATAAAGTGCAGGGACTCAAAATTAATAATGCTTTTTAAACTAACCTGTCTTCCTTGGCTCCATTTTTTAAATAGTATAGTAATTGCACACCTTACAGGCACATTCTTAAGTAAGCTCATTAATGCTTTCTGAGACATGTATCTGCTGAGCAGCTGAGCGTGGAAAGAAAGAAAAAATCCTGAGCCTCCCTTCAGGAGGTTCGAAAGGTTGAAGTAAGTCACATGGGAATGTGGTGGTGTTATGATATTTGACATTCATGAAATGATCTGTAACATTTTAAGAAGGAGCAGCAGTAATGCTGTTGTGAGATTCCACAATCTGTAGATCTTAATAAGAATTGAGCTACACACCTTTTCATAGATTTGGTACTCCCCTTCTTCTGTTCAACAATGTGTTTCCTTGTTTTCAGAAACAATTCTTGTTAAAATCTACAGCATGGTAAGAGTCAAGTGTTCTGAAGCCACTCAGAGAAATAATGTTTGTTACCTTGGCATCTCTGATAACCAGCTGGTAGTAAGGCCAGTCTGCAGAGCCTCCTTGAGTTAGTTGTTGCATGGATTTGTGGTGGTCTGGCTGACTCTGATCAAGGGGTAGCTGAGTGGTAATGCTTTTCAGATTGGCTTTAGTAAGTGCTATCAGATTTATGCATAAATACTTTACTTGTGTTGTTAGATACAGATTGTTAATACAAAGTGAAAGTGTGAGGAGAAGGAGTTTTCAGCTTACTCCAGTATCAGGAATAGTATTTGGAAGATAAGCTCTTTCTTATTAGGACTCTTAACTGTGAAGTAGATTAAATTTCTTTTAGGTGTCTTGATTCACACTGTACCTTATTGAGTTATAGTAACTATTTATTTTACAGCAGTCAGTATTGAAACTTCAGCCCTATAGATGCCAGAGAAATTCAGCAGTGTCACTCATGATTAGATTCATAGCATCTGTTTTCCAGTTTGCTTTACAGAAGGGCCTTTTCGTTCCTGGGTAATAAAGAGATGGGAGCCTAAACTCTTGCAGTGATAGGAAGAAATAAATCTTTCTGCTGGATTATTCTGTGTTTAGTTTTTTATTATTCAGAATTACGTGAACTTGTATCGTGAGATAAGTTGACCATGAGCAATGGATGAATGGGAGAGGCAGAGCTTCATAACACCAAGGCAGTGCTTCTAGCAAAGCTTAGGGAATGTAATGGCAGGTTCATGGTATTTTGGATAGAAAGGAATCAGAAAAAAAAAATACTCAAATTCAAACAGAAGAAACCTCCAAGCTAACTAACTCATCTCATCTTTTCTTGCCTCAGGAATTATTTGTAATACTTTTGATGCTTCCCCATCTCTTCTACATAGAAGAAGTTTGTGTCTCAAAGGTGGTGAATACTTATCATTGATCACAGTGTTTTGGGCAGACTATTGGATTGCGTATGTCTTCCCGAAGGTGTGCTGGCTTTAGCTGACTTTGAAATGGTGTATTTTTCTACTAAACTTCTCTGCTTAAGTTGGAGATTGTGCTTTTAAAGCCTGAGCTGCATCTTTGTTCTGCTGCTGATATTCCAGCCTTCAGCGGAGCCATTGTGAGTAGCAGAGTTCTGAGCTCCCATAAACATTGTCCTGACAAACTTTCAAAGAGATTTTGAAAGTAAGGTGGTTGGAAAAACTGTCATTAACTCGCAGGTAGTGCAAAGCTAAAGAAAAACAGAAAAAAAAAAAGGGCAAAAGAGCTCAAAAAGGTGTCCTTGACCAATACTGCTTTCATTTTTCTGTTCTAAGTACACCAGCTGAATAGGCGGTTTGCGCGTTCTGTTGGTGGTGATGTACTCTCTTGTGCGTTGGCATATACGGTCTTGTTTTTCTGCTGTGTTGTCTCATGAAGTCAGTAGTCAACCCTTCAGAACGAGCCGGGTTTCTGTGTCTGACAGTTGTCAACTTTGGTAATATACTGTATTGATCTGGGGACCTGCAATTATTTTTGTCAGTTCTTCTGTTTTCTTTCCTTGTTGAGTTGTAATTATCCAAATATTATCTGGTACAGTTTTAAGAGAAAATAATTTTCTTTAATACTGCCAGGGATGGAGTAAGAACATAAATATAGGCCTGGGTAATAGTTCTGTATTATTCTTTCTGTGTTCTTCCTGTCCACACAGATTCTGAGTAATCAGGTTTTCATACAGTGTAGAAAAAGAGAAATGACAAGAATGTTTGCTTACAAGCAAAGCTTCAGACGAAGTTAGACTTCACAAGTCTCTTTCCTACTTCCAAGCCTGAACTGTGCTTAGATTCTGTTGCGGTTTTTGATTGGTTGGTTGGTTTTTTTGTTGGTTGGTTGGTTGGTTTGTCTCTGACTACCAAAGGTCTTGTCTTTAATACAGATTCTTTCTCTGTCTCCCTCTGTCTCCCACGTGAAGTGGGACTTCACATGCCAAGCTCTCTTAAGGCTCCTGAACTATTGCAGTGCTCATCAGTTCTGTCTATAGCTGTGGCACCATTTTTTTCAGAACTATATTCAAGCGTTGCATACGGAACAATTCCCCTGAAACTGTTGTCACTTCAGAAGCCCTTGTGAGTGGGGACATTGCCCTCAGCACCCACAAGTCTCCATCTTTCTACAAGTGTCTGACTAATTGTATTTGCCCTTGCCAGACCACCGGCACTGAGCAGATTGCATTGCTCTGTTCTGCTGAGGCAAATTCAATCCATGTTAATGGTTTCTTTAATCTTTCAAAAGTGGTTATTTTATTTGGGGCAGTGACTTCAGCCAATTCTAGTCTCATGGTAGTGTTCAGAGATAAGGAGTGCCTGCGTCAAGACAAGTTAGACTCTTTCCACACTGGGGGCTTGATTTAGCTGAAAAAAAAATCTAAACTTGGTTTTCAGGAGTCATAACTTTATGGCTCATGTGGTTTACCTTCCTAACCTTGATTTCAAGTGTGTACCTTATCTAAACCAAATCTTATCTCATGAGTCTCATCTGTGCATCTGAAGTGTTTAATTCTACAGTATATTTTTGCTAGATTTTGCTTTTCGAGGACAAGAATAGTAGGAAATTGAGTAGACCAGGGAGCCTGCAGAGCTGATGAAAAAGGAGGAAATGAAATGATCCATTTTTCCACCTTACATTGCTAATCTAAAAATCCTTTGATGGCAAAATTCACTTCTAAGCATTTAGTCATTTGTTGCGAGAATCGATCTTTCTTGGATATCCCTTTTACCAGCTTTACAGAACTTAATTCTCTGTGTGTTCTCTGCAGAAGATGAAAAAGAAAACTCTGGCTTGGATGGCTAAATCTTCCAAGTCATAGATGCTGTTGGGTTTCTGTCTTGAAGCTGTAGCCTGTTCTGTGTAAACGCTTCAGTTCTTACTAAGCTCAATGTCTACTTTGACAGGGCAGTTTTCAGGGTTGTAAATAAGCCCAAGTGTCTCTCACCCTCCCTCCTATTGCCTGCTCTAGGCTTATCCTAGATCTGCATCCTAGATCCCACATCTGCATCAGAGATCTAGAGGTCTGCTGTCCCTGAGGGCTTGGTGATGGTATCACCCAAATCATAACAAACTACTGCTTGCAGGTTTTTAGGAAATGGCTTTCTTTGGAGTGTAAGCAATGTCCCAGCACTTCTTGCTAGTTAAGAGGGTGGTTATCAATAGAAAACAAACCTCACATTTGGTTTTCTGATGCAGTCAATATAACTTGTCAGTGATAAGCCAGAAATGTTACTGCATTCTGTTCAAGCGTTGTCTTGGCTGTTGCTGTGGTAGTATTTTTACACAAGTATGTTGGCTTATTATAGAGCAGTGGCATTTGCTTTTGTAAATAACTGGGACATATTACCTGTCACCACCGGCAGCTTACTCCTGAATTCCTCATTTGGCAGTTACTGTTAATTTTAGGCTCATTTAAGACCATTTGATTGTAGTCTGTATGAATTTCAATATTAAATTTGTCTTAGGACTCTTCATTAAGATACAATTAATAAAGACTAACTGCTGTATTAGGGTACTTGGGCTGCTCTGCGTAATGTGGGTGGGAGCAGAAGTGTGTTTTAATTACAGCAATGCTTCATCTTTTTGAGATTTAATTGCTAGGTGGATTGGTTATTTTAATTACTGTCTATTATGAGACAATTTTGTTACTACATAACAGAGTTTTACTGTATGAGGTACATGTTGTCAGTAAGTGCAGAGGTGTAGCTTTGCTTTTTCAAATGGAGAAAACAAACATTCTAGTTCATGCTCTTTACCTCTGGGATGTGCCTTCACAGGTTTCATTACCAATTTTGTCTGTATGAATTAGACTCCTTTGCTTAGTCATGAAATCAAAATACTTTTGATAGAAGTGAAATACTTCTAAACCCTGTTCCATAGTGAGAAATGAGATTCATCCTCTTTTGTGCAACTGTATAAATTATGGTTTTCAGCACTGAAAGAATCCATGTCTGTAAGACAGTAACTTCACACGGCTTTTCAGGCCAGTGTATCCAAGGAAAAATTTAATGTCTTGATCATTTCTGTCCGAGGTAAGTTCTTACGGAATTCCGGGAAGTTTTTGCTTGTCTTGAAGATTTCTTGAAGCTTTCGCAGTAAAACTGTGTTTTCCCAAGGTAGGTGCTTCTACACCTGCCTGAAAAGAATTATATGAATACTTTAAAAAAATACTGTGTTCTTACTGGACAGTCCAGTCATGAGGATGTGTTTTTAAGAGAAAAAATACTGACTGGTTTAGGTCAGAGCAAGAGCCTGTCATTCTAAAGAAATACATCTGAATCTAAGGAGGTCTTAATACAGTGTGACATGAAAATAATCAATATAGAGCAGTAGAAGGATACAGCCTAAACATTTCATGCAGTAGAAAGAGTTTTATAGTACTGAAACACTCCTTTTATCATTATTTAGCATGAAGCCCATCAGAATTTTGACTCCATTGTTTTTACTGTTAATTGTATGGTGCTTGTATTAGCCTAGTGTCTGCAAACTAAGCTAGCTGGCAATGCCTACATGAGGAAAATATGAGCTCTGTCTCTCTCAAAGTATTACTATTTTAGATACGTTCCTAATGTACTAGACCTTTAAAATCAGGTCAATTCAAAATAAATGTCATCTGTTCTACATGCTACATGGGCTCTGTAATAAATTTTTACATCTCGGGACCAAGCTATAGCCTAATCTAAGTCCATTCAGAGTCACAATTAATGTTGTTTTGAATTACCCCTCTTGTGAAGAAAAAAAGAATTTCAGTAAAATTAGACAAAAACTGTCCATGCCTGATCTCTGTTTTATTATTTAATGCGTGAAAGGGCAGAGAGCTTGTACCTTTTTACATTTTAAAGTATTATGAACTCCCCAGAAATGGTTTGCTTTTCATTGTCTACTGGCTGCAGCTTCAAGAAATGAGCTCATTCCGTCTGTCATGAAATGGAGAACACTGCTGGTTAATTGAGTGGTTCAACAAACTGAAAAGCAAGATGTTTCACCAAAACATTTGTAAGGAAGAGAAAGCTGACTCAGACAAGTGAACGTTGCACGTATTTGCTGTCTGGCAAACTGACTGATTTAGTAGAAAGTGACTGATACAAACAATAAAATCATCATTTTTTGAGTAGATTTCTGCAAAGCTCAACAGGGAAATGAGAGAAACCCTGGTTTTCTGCTTCTTCACTGTGGTTGGTCACTCATACGCCATAAGTTTTGATCAGCTTATTGTGTTGGTTTTTTGGAGGTGATGGAAGAACATGAAAGGGATTCGTTGGTTGGTGGTTTTTGCCTTTTATGTGGTGTAAATCTTGCCTGTCTGTTGAGTATCTGTGTTTGCCCAACACTACTGATCGGTTGTGTGGGGACCAGCTCCCCATGGAAATAGATTTTTCTCTCTTTCCCTCCTCCCAGCCATTTGTATTTCATATAACACCTAACTGAAATTGCAGATCACCAATGGAATCATTTCTGCTCCATCTCCACATCCTTTTATTTTGTACCAACAGTAACAGGATTGATTCTTTCTTCTTTGCTCTCTGGCTAACAAGCAGGCCTGCCTGTCAGGCAGAGCCCTTTTCTGCTATGCTGCTTGGAAAAACTTCTAACAAATTGGCAGTGTGTATTGTTCAGAGTGATGATATTTTGTTTCTAAAAATAGTCATCAGCAAACTCTCCCAATCAGCTCTGCTCTGCCTAGATCTATGCTCTGCATAGATCAGCTGCGAAGCTGGAGTTTGCTCAATGTGTCTTTAAAATAAAGACAGAAAAATTAAATGCGTGAAAGAGGATGTCACTTTGCATAGCTTCAAGGAAATTTTGTTTTATAAATCTGTCTACTTCCCAAGGCTTTTTTGTTACAAAAAGCAGAGAACAGTGCAGGTATTTCAGAAATCCCTGTGTTAGAGATGTTTAGAAATCTATATAAATAATTCCTCCTGCAGTAGATAAAACTGAAAGATATTTATGTGCTGAAGCTTGCAGTAAGCTCTGCAAAACATGTTCTAATTCTGTAGAGTGATGTTGTCATCACGTTTGTCAACTGGTGCTCAAGGAGAATACAAATTCTGCTGTATTTTCCCCTCCTTTTTTCTGTCTGGTACTCTGTGATGAGCAGTTTGCTTCAGAAGAGATTGTTCTTCATTTAGTTCACAGGTGCTGTTTCCATGTGTGAATTTGGTACACAAGTTAAAAAAAACCCAGGCACTGTCTTTATTTTCTTTAGCTGTTGTCTGTAGACATTAATATTCAGTGTGGTGCAGGTTTTTGTTCCCCCACTAACAGGCTTATATTGCAGTCAGTGGTAATTTAATTTAGTTTTTCTTTTCCCTGGCTTTCTAAATGGCCTGTTCCACACTATTTAACTCCATGTCCTGCTTTTCATAGAATGTAGTGATAGATTATGATGACAGTGGCAACTAGAACTAATGGTCTACTTCTCAGAGATGTTGAGTATACATGAATCCTGCTGAAGTTGGTCAGAACTGATCAGAAGGTCTCAATAATCAGCCTGTGCTATTTTAACACCAAACTTTGAACATCTGTTCATTGTTAATGCTTTTTTTGTGTACAGTTCTGCAAGTTTCTTGTGACACTTTTCTTGATTCATCAGCTTCCAGTTTTCCTCATTGAACCTCAGTATTTCCTCTTGCTATTACTTTTTTAGTATTTCCTGAATTACAGGGAAACCCCATAAATGCACAGAGATGATCCATTTTTGTAACCACAGAGGTAGCTATACTTATTTGTGGAGAGAACAAACTTGCAGAATGTTACCAAATTGATGTGACTAAATGAAAGAGGGGTTTTCTTGCTGCTTAGGGCATCTTATATTTTCTTTCCATTTTGATGAACAGCCGTTCTTAATACTACATAAGTTCACACTAGACACTAGATGTTTTGATGAAAATGAAGTGAGGTTTGTAGCTTGCCAGTATGTATAAGCACAAGTCTGAAGAGGAGTTGCAACACAGAAAAGGAACTGATTCCAAGAAAACTGCAGAGAATTATAATAGCACAGTACTAGTTTAGCCATTATTTTTTTAAAAAAGATCTACATGGTGTATGCTATCATTTGGCAAAAAAAAACCTCAAACAACCCCAAAGAACCAAACCAAAGCTTTAATAAACCAGGACAGAGGCCCAAATGACCAAGCCTGCTGTTCTGTTAGTTCACTGGAGACAAATCTTTTCAGCTCTTCCTTCTGGCCCCAGGAAATCTCTAATTGGGGTGCAAGAGGTCACTGACAGGTTTTGAAAAATATTTAGCATAAATCTTGTCTTTAATACTTTCTGTACTGATAATTCACAGACACATAGAAATTAATATATACTCCTCATATGAACTGGGCAGATTCTTCCAATATCCTCAGAGGCTACCAAACACCACCTGGGTCAGTTTCAGTCAGTTTTAGAACAGCAGTCTTCGGTGTACTTAAAGCAGGTTAGTAGCCACTATAATTGATTATAGTCATGTTTCAGTTCTTTCTGGTTATAAAATGCTATGCATGATCTTCACTGCATGGCTTTCCTACAGCTTGACACCCTGAGCTGAGGAAGGGTTCAGGATTCAGGTTTTCGTCAGCTACATGTCAGGCTGTAACTGTCAGTCACTAGTGTAGTTATTGAGTTATTTAATGGCCTTTAATACTGCATCTGTGGTATGTTGTTCTGCACTATTCAAATGGGAGCAGGAGTGCTTTCCCTGGATTTGTCTAATGCATGGTTTTCAGTTTTCCTGATGGGTTCTTCACAGACTGTCAATTATTTATATAGTTTAAGTGAAACATGCAGTTGCTGTACTTAAATTATGCATCTTCAAAATGTTGTGATATGAATCATTCCTGATTCCATGTCTCATATCTTTATTTTCTCGTTTGTATCTGTAGTGGTTCTAAAAATCTGGGAGGTGGCATTAAAGCATAGCTCTTAGTAGGATCTTAGTTTAGTTTTCCAAACAAAATGCTATAACTGAGGAACTAGATGTTTCACAAAATTGAGGATGGGAGTCATAGAATCATAGAATAGCTTGAGTTGGAAAGGACCTTAAGATCATCAAGTTCCAACCCCCCTGCCATGGGCAGGGACACCTCACACTAAACCGTGTCACCCAAGGCTCTGTCCAACCTGGCCTT
>JANHGB010054831.1:0-18920 GCA_026283785.1 Coracopsis vasa
TGGGGCAGCCACAGCTTCTCTGGGCACCCTGTGCCAGCGCCTCAGCACCCTCACAGGGAACAGCTTCTGCCTAAGAGATCATTTCAATCTCCCCTCTGGCAGGTTAAAGCCATTCCTCTTGTCCTGCCCCTACAGGCCCTTGTCCAAAGCCCCCCTCCAGGTTTCCTGTAGCCCCTTTAGGCACTGGAGCTGCTCTAAGGTCTCCCCTTAAGGAGCCTTCTCAAGAAAATAAGCTGTCTGTCTTTTGCTGGCTGCACATGACCAGGACCTCTTGGATACCAAAGCCCAGGCCTGAGCAGCCCCACAGTAGCTGGGAGTGCTGACAGTGTGGCTGCCAAACCCCAGCAGGCATTGCTGACACCAGCCAACACCCTCACAACAAAATTCTGCTTCCCAGGCCAATTCTGCTGTAATACATCATCCCCAAGCGAACTTGTCAGATTGGTTTGTCTACAAATATGTTCACACTTGGAAATCTCTCCCTTCTGTGAACAGCAATCCATTAAACATGCATCTCTCTGTTTTCCCCATCTCGCTCTCTGTACAGAAAAGCAGTTCTCTCCTTTTGTCCTCAGTAAATGCCTATTCCATGTTTTTGCATGTTTTAAATATTCACGCATACGAAAGAAGCTGTAAAAACATTGCAGGGCTTATTTATTATTTAGTGTACACACTTCTCCCTGCAGAACACCAAAATAAAAAACATCTTAGTCCTTTTTTTTCTTTTCCTTTGTATTTGATTTCCATTGCTCTGCTCGTTAAAGTTTAAAAACTGCTTTGTTTCCTGACACGGGGGATTTATGTGTCTTCTTGTCAGGCAATACAAGGGTACCTGTGGACATGATGGCAGAGGTGGGGGTGACGTGCTGGCTTGCATCTAAGGGTCCTGTGTGCAACACAAAGCTGAAGCCACGCTGGCGTGCATGAGGTGCTCAGAGCATTCAGGTAAGAGTACTGACCCCAGAGTTTAAAAGAGCCCCGAGTTCAGGTGCGAAGCCTACAGCTATTAAAAGATAAACAGAAGGACACTTTACTGCCAACAATAAAACCTCTGGAGTAAATATTGCCACACGTCAATCTTTCCACCAGAGTCACCTGATTCCCTGGTTTTAAGGCCACCTCACAAAGATGACTCAGGATAACTCTTAAACAGAGCAAACCAAAGAACGTCATACAGTCATTTCCCCATCAAATCCTAACAACTGTCTGGGCTCTGGCATCTCTTCTGGAATGAGACATCCAAAGGCTGAAAGAGGTGGAGGGGTCACCATGTCCCTGTTGGGGATTCCAATGTCAAATTATCTTAAAATTCCAGACTGGTTTGGGTTGGGAGGGACCGTCTAACCTAAATCTCTCCTGTTTAAGTTTGAACCATTATCCCTCGCCCTATCACCCTGATGAAGAGTCCCTCTCCAGCATTCCTGTAGGCCTCCTTCAGACACTGGAAGGCTGCTTCATCCTCAGATGAGTGCACTCTACTTTCTGGTATCTTCCCAGTGCTGTAACACTCCACATATCTCTCATTCACTCCAGGAATTACAGACAAGCCCCACACGTTGGAACTGAAGCTGGGGTCAGATAATGGGCTTAACTTTTCTGAGTGCTCACCCCCTAGCAGCAACCTCCTAACCCACCAGTGCTCTAAGACAAGTTGGGATGGTGCCACCACAACACCCCCAGAGAGAGATGTTCTCTACATACACATACAGCAGACACAGCAATGCAGGTGACCTTGTGTCACCATCACCAGTGTGTTTCAATGCTGACCTGAGACCACTCATGGGAGCGTGCTGTGGGCTCCAGCTCTAATGCTGCTAATGGTGCTGCCGGCAGGTACGGTCCTTCCAGCAGCTTGGGCATCCTTCCATCAGGATCTGGACGGCAACCAAGAACTCTGTTCACACAGGTCACTCAACAGACCTCACTACCAACCTGGTCTGGATTCAAATGACTGCCCCAGTGTGAGAAGAGCTGGATCTTGTAACTGGTGCCATAAAACAGGGACTAGCTTTTTAAAAAGAAGTTCATTGCTTCTGGAATCAGATGGTTTTGTGCTTGTTCCATGTGACAAGCACCAGTGATACATGGTGAAAGGCATTTCAGAAAGAGGTAGGCAATACAGCTAGGTTTTAGCATATTTATATGCTACTTTATAACATCGAAGCTAAACAGCACATTGTAAAGTACCTTATATGTGCTATGCAAACACGACTTTATTATGTATCGTAGAATATCATCTTGTCTTGCCAGAGAGCTGACTGGGTAACTTAAAATACACTTCATGTTGTTTTATTGTGTTTCCTCCCCAAAGAAGTGTATATCCTTTCTCAGCCTGACTTGGAGGTGTGCACACACAGCACACAGCTTTAAATACTAAGTCCTTGCCCCCACTCCCAGAAAGAAGTGAATCATTTCCCCTCCCCTTCCTGATCTAAAGGAATACTATCATGTCAGGCAACTCAGCTGTACCAACATGAAACTGATCTGAGAGAATTAACCCGAGTTCCCTCACCTCACAGTGGGCTCAATCAGGACTCCACTGACGTGAGGAATGCCATTATTAAATGCTTTTAGCTGAGTCTGAAATGAAGGAGAGATTTCTTTGTGGTCACCTCCTGTGTTCAAAGAACAACAGGCATTTTCTGGGAGATACTCCTCATTTTCTACTTTCTAATTCACCTTGACCTATTGACTAGAGACATGTTGAGGAGTCTTCATACTAACGCCGCTCCCAAAGCATGGCAGAACATGCTACACTGCTAAATGCTAATGGGCAACCATGGCAGTGACTGCCTCGGGATAGTATAATTAGAAATTTCAGCAATGCAGAGGGTTATTTAGAAGGTGGGATGTCAGGAACTCTGGGCACTGCTGCTGCCAGTGGCCTCTGGCATGTGCCAGAGATCCAGACACCCTCCGTGCTCCTCCATGCTCCCATCAAAGATGACTCCTCTCTCAACAACCTTGTAACTGAAGTACTCCACTGAAGCCACATAAATCAAGGCACGTAAGTGACTGTGGCCCAGATCTAGAAGCTCCCTCTGCTCTGAGGTTTATTAGCTAAGAAGCACAGATTCCTGCTATTCCATTGTGAACTCAGGATTGGGAGGCAGAGTTGTGTGTAGTTCTGTGTTTGTAGTGGTCAGGTCGGTAAATGCAATAATAACAAAGCGCTTCCTCGTTCTCCATGCAAAGCATGCTAAAATGCTGCTCTGTGTGTGCACGAGTGTGGGTCTGTGAGTGTGATTTGAGCATTAAACGCTATATAGGCAAAGAAGTATAAGAGTAATACTGCAAGACAGAAAGAATAGAAAAACACAAAGAACAGGATTCTGGAACATTTCAGTATCCTGTTGACTCATGAGATTGAAGCAGACAGGTACAGCCCAAAGACAGCATGATCTAAACGTGGGCCAAGCTCTAACACACAGCAGGAATGTCTAATTTTAGTCTGTCCAGTTTTGGCAATGTCACCTTTAATTGCATGGCTCATTTGAATTGTAAAACACCTTTAAAAGCTAACTAGTAAAAGGAAATAGGCCATATTTTCTAGACTAACAGTCATATTCAATTTTAACTGCAACAAAATTGGTTTTAAACAGTTAATGCACATTAGGACTTGAGTTACCAGAGAGAAAACACGGCCTGCAACCATACATGCAGATGTTTCAGCCCTTTAATTGAGGCTGCATTCACATCATTTCATGGCAGTGCTGCTGCAAACTGTTTTGTGGGACCTACAATTTACTGGTCTGGGTTCTTAGCAGCTAACAAGCTGCAGACTTTGACACTGTGCGGGCTGGAGTGACCTGCATTTGAGAGGTTCACACACAGGACTCCACGATGCTCTGGTCTACGTGAGAAGCAAAAGTGCCAGGACAAGTACACCGACCCCTGTCAGTGAGGCTGGGTGCCCATGGCACAGGGGATAGGAAACGGCCATGTTGTAGTGAGTAGTGTCATTTACAAGTCTATTTGTCAAAAGAGTTTGGACACTAAGTAGAATCTATTTAGGAAGCAGGCTGTTGTGCCAGTGCAGGGTTTGAGAATAACCCAAAACTCTTCTAGCAGAAGAGAAGATTTTCTCAAAGCCTGGCCTGAAGCCAACAAGGTGTTTTTCATCAGCTCCAGCGAGGCAGGATTTTATCCCACATTGAGCACATGGAGCAATGATCAAAATTGGGGATTTCGTGAATGAAGCCCAAGTAAGCAGCTGGTGGAATCACTGAATACGCATGAGAAGATACTCCTAGCAAGTGCTCACGGTCGGCAGAGGAAGGAAACATATTGGGAAGTGCATTTAAATAATGCTCACACTGGTGAAATAATTAGCCACCATCCTGGAAGCACAGGCGTGAGGACTGGGCTACTTTGTTAGGAGTTCTAGTCTTGATTAGCCAGAGCCCAATTCAGAGCCAGTTTCCTCAAGCACCCCCTGGTTCTGCACTAGAAGGGCTACAATCGGAGAGCTGCAATTGCAGGGAAAGTGCTGTACGGCTTTTGCAAGAGCAAAATCCTGCTGAGCCAGTGATGGAGGTGAATATTTAAGGACTTTGCCACTAGCATAACCTGCGCTGCCACCTGAAACACACTTGACAAAGAGCGCTTTTTTGTTGCTGCTGATTGTGCTGCACACATAAACTAGGGAATCTTCCGGGAGAAATGGCTCTCTGCCTCCCTCTAGAGAGATTTGTGGGGTAGGCACAAGCGTGAAACTCCCTTCTTCTGCTTTTGTTAGCATGAAGTTAACAGCTTTTAACTTGCTCTTTAGCTCTTCCTAAAACATTTCTGAACCACACACACCACCAGGGCCAATAACCCCTCAGCTGAGCCCCTCCATCGAGTCTGTGCTGTGGAGCTCACACGCAGCACAAGAAGGGCCCTTGCCATGACCCTACAGACAAATTTTGTGCCTGCAGAATGCCCAGCACAGCCAAATCACAGAATCCCAGCCTGGTTTGTCTTGGAAGGGACCTTAAAGCTCACCCAGGTCCAGCCCCTGCCATGGGCAGGGACACCTTCCAAGCAGCTTGCTCCAAGCCCCGTTCAGCCTGGCCTTGGACGCTGCCAGTGATGGGGTAATCTTGCTGGGGCATCTGAAAAGGTACTTTTATAGGCCCATTTTCTCACACAGGTACCCTGGTAGGTATCCCAGAGCCCCCTTCTGATAGCAAGCGGCAGCGCTGGAATGGGCCATGGGTTCTAGCACACTCAAAATGGCTAAAGTTTGCTTTTACTGCAGAGCAGGGGCCCAGCAGAACCCCTGTACACGTGGCTGCCTGTTTGCCCCCATGCCCACTCACTCACAACACACTCACAGGCACCAGGCAGCAACACAAGCGGCTCACAGAAGGAATATGTAACCGAAACCATCACCTCTTACTCTCTTCAGTCCTGATTTCACAAGGTTTCTAAGGACACGTCTAAATTCAATCTCCAGAACTCTGAAACGATCCCAGAAGACCTATTTACACAGAAAAAGATTATTCAGATATCTGTATCTTACAAAAATCACATGCATCTTGAACGTGTTTCTCATTGGAAGTAATTGCTGAAATCACTTTAGTAAACACCACCTCATGGGGCTTTCTGAAGAATCTGTACTTTGAGTACCCTTAATACCTGAAATCTGAAGTCTTCTCTCGAGACACAAGTCACATTTTTCCTCCCCCTAATGCATCACTTCCCTTGAGAGGTGTCCAAAACGTGATGCAAGATCTTAGGTGGACTAAATTCTGTTCTTTCCCCTTAAGCCTAATGAGTCATTAAGAAAGGCAAGTGGGAAATAGCCTGGCAATTAAAAACAGAATATGGAGGAAAAAATTAGAGTAATGCATCCTTGGACTGTAATTTAGAGAATTTATTAGTCATAAAACCTTGATGAGTTATTCTAATGACAAAACCTGTAATAAGAAGGTAAAAAATGATAAAAATAACGAACGCATTTGTATGACAGCAATTGTTAACAAGTATAGGGACTGACAGAACCCTCCTTTGGAAGGATTTAGCTTCACAATTACAATCATATGGCTATCTTAATGCCATTGTTTTGGTAACAGATTGTCAGTTTTGCCTTGGAAACCTTTCCACTGGAACTACTTGCATTTTATCTTTCAAAAAGAAACACATCTCGTCTTCTGTGAAGCAAAATGCTGGGAGCTGTGCAAAACATTTCCACAGGAAAACCAGAGAGTGATGCCACGAGTCTGTGGTAGGTTCTGCCTGTGGATGGGGGATGCGGAGATCTGCGAGTGTGCTCTATATATTTGGGTGGGACTGCAGAATTAAGCAGTTTCCTGTATGGTGCGAAGGGCCTGGTAAGGGTCTCTCACAACAAAAGCAGGCAGATGAAAATAAACCAGTGGGGTTCATCCACCAGATGAAAATTCTCCCATTCAGTTACAGGAGCAGCAAGGGGTGCAGGATCAGACCTCTAAGTGCTGAGGGTACCCACCTTAGGTTTTCTGTTCCAAGCCTGCACAGAATGGAGCCTAGCTGAGCCTGGGGAGGAGCAGGGGCTGCCCTTTGGAAGGACTTGCCATCCCTTTGTACAGTATCTGGAGTTACTCCATTTGAAGTACCGCAGGAAGCAGGAAAAGAGAGATTTGAATTAGACCCTGCAGATTGAATTTCAGAATTAGAAACTAGATCCTCCTGAAATCCCACCTGCAACCAAGCTCAAAGCACAGCCAGTTCTGGGACTGAGATTTAACCTATCACTTCTACCCAAACCACCACCCCTCCTGTACTTCCTCCCCATTTCATTTCTTTATGTATCTCCCCAGGAGACAGACTCAGTCTCTGATCCATGTTTCAACGCCGAGCAGTCCACAAGCACACAAAGCCCAAGCAGCAATAAAGAGAGGGACCTGCAGCAGCGTGTAGTCAATAATACATGCTGCCACCTCGCCCAGCTAAGTGACAGTGTTTCTCCATTGCATGTGTCAAGGCTCATTTCATTTCCCAAGCAGCTAGTGTCCTGACAGGCGGGTGAGTAACACCTTCGTGGTACTTGATGTATTTAATGGGTGCCTATGAGCTGGTGGGAAGCTGGGGTCCTCCCAGACCCATATGATCTCTTCCAGAAATAAACATCAGTTGGAATGGAAGGGCTCTGATAGGCACAATCTGTTAGCAGCAAATTGAACTGTCACCCTTGTATGTCATGTTCATTTGGCTGATTAAGGAGATATTAATCTACTGTCATTGTTACAGTATCTGTCATCCCGGGAGAAAAAAAACCCAAGGATATGCAGGCAGCTTTTCTGGAGATATATATATACACACAGCGAGGGAAGGCAGAGGTGTGCAGAATACAAATGAAACTCTAATCCGCTACAAGTATTGAACCAACTACAATTGATTACAAATGCACACATAGAGCAAGCCATGGGTCCTGCTTCAGGTGATGCTGAACCTGGGTTTTGGCTAGTTTTGACTACAAAAATTCTGCAAATTCCGAGCAGTCAGGCTTTGCCTCCTCAGAATGCAAACAGCTTCAGCATCTGTACAATGGGTATGATAAGCTGTTATGATAAGGAGTTTCTGACCACGTTTTGTTATTTCAGGAGGCAACATCAAATCCCTTCATTGCTATCTTTGGTAAAGGAGTGTGGGGACACTCATTATTTTAGCTTGAAATGGTGAACAAGCCTTGCATTAAAGCCTTTTTTGTTCCTCAAACACCAGGACCTCTTTCTGAAATACATGGCACTGAATACGTGGCAGGTAACACATACCCAGAGCAAACCTGCTACTCATTCAGCAGCACTACAAAACCCAATCTCAGCTCATCTGTCAGACCACCTCTTCCTTTCTTCTCCCTCTTTGTGCCTTCCTTGCCTGTTTTGCTGAATTTCCCCCCCAAAGCAACTCCTACATCCTGTTCTCAACACATCTTTTCCACCATTTTACCTGAAAAGAGATCAAGAGAGCTTGGTAATGATTTTGAAAGTAAAGGTTAGGTTGTACAAAACTTGAAGATGCCACATCTGCTACGGAGTAACATTGCACTGAATGTGGTCTGAGGATTAACACAAAATGCCTCCAATTTAGGGGAATTAAGAAGAGTGTTGACTTACAGCAGCACATAGTTAATGAGGAAACATTGACTGCAGATCACCTCGGAGGAAACGATAAAGGAACAAATTCATTTCTAGCGTATACAGAAACAACTCCCACTGCCATTCACTCGCAAACCCTGGTCAATAAATCTAAACTTCTGGGCTGCTTCACATGGAGATAGCTCAGGATATCAATGTCAGTGCTGGTTAGCAGAACCCTTTAATGAGAGGCAGGCTGCCACAGCCTTTATTTAAGAGCACAGCTGCCATTAAAGCAGGATTTTAATGAATATGCATACACAAAATCTTGTCTGCATAGGGGCTCACTCATTTTTGTAGTGGGAACATTAATACAACCTGAAAAGCTCAAGAATACATCATTAAACATAAGCTGTTAGCTCCACATTTTCTCAGATGAGAATGCATGCATGCTAAAGCCCTGCACCCCCCTCACTTTTGCAACAGTCCTCGTAGTTTATGTTTGAATCAATAACTATTTTAATATGGGGAGTTTGGAAAAGTTTGATTCAAATTCCTTTGACACAGTTCCATCAACAACCAGTTATAGAGCCATTCTGCATATGACTCATTAAATATTTAAAAGATTCCTATTATTGAATTAACTATTTATTGATTTATAATTTAAAAGATTTATGCTTGGCCATTAAAAAAATTCCAAGCTGACTTTCACTTAAAGAGATGTCAGGTGCCATTTGCTGCTAGTGAATGTCTAATGTACCCTTTTCACCCCTGGAGTGAAGAAAGGACAATTACTCAAAGGACCTCTGGTTCAATATTCATACTGTTTAGATGCTGAGGTCTGTGGTTGCTTTTTTCCTCCTGCGGCATTAGGTCATGCTCAGCAGCGTCTATCCATCCATCCCACAAAACCTCAGCCTCCATGGAAATGCACAGCTTGTAGTTTCTCTCCTGTTACATTTATTGATTTGCATCCCGGATGAATTTTGCAAGCTTCCTGGTTATATTCTTGCAGCAGTGATGCTCTTGCTGAAATCCTAAATGCAAAAGGATAAACGCACATGGATACAAGACACCCACAGCAGATCCTTCTATCACTGCTCTTACAGGGCCCAAATTAAAAAGCTTTTCAGACTGGGAGCCTTACCTGTGGATAATAATGGGTCTTTCTAACATTAAGAATGGGTTTAAGAGCTCTGCTGAATTGGGACCACGGAAATGAAAATATACGCTGAGCACTGTAACATTAACTCCCAACTTCAAATCCAACACTTCCCAGGCTCTGGCTTTGCTCTTTCTATAAGGAGCTAGAGGAAGAAATATTAATATATTGCCTTTATTTAGCACCTTTAATCTGAGGCTCACCCTCTGCTTTACCAACATTAATTATTTAAATCTGGACAAGCCCCCAAGGGGTGTCTATTATTATAAAACTCCCTTTAGAAATGAGTAAACTGATGCACAGGAAGGTTAAGTCACTTGCTGAAGGCCACACAAAGAGTCCACACCAGAGCCAGCTACAGCCTTCCAGAGAAGAAAAGGAGGATAGAGCAGAATAAACGCACTGTCTGCCCTCCCTGTACAAACTCATGGGATTTCCAAATACAGCCAGAAATACTCCTTGGATCTAATGGAAAAAGGAACACAAAACACGGGAATGACTTTTTTTCTGTACACGGTGAGTAAGGGTCTGCTTCAGATAATTATCTCTCACTGTTTGTTTTACTTCTGACTTTGGGGACCTAAGTTTTAGTGATACACATTTTTCTACAAGCCATTCTTGGCTCTCTATCAAAACCACACGGAGTAATTAGCACAGGTCTGTCAGACAGAACCAGAGCAGGGTAATGTATTATACTGTAGAAATTGTTGCTCCAGTTTCCCCAATCTGTGAATTATAAATAAAGATCTCTATGACTTGAAAAGGCTGCTTGCTCTAAGTAGTAACTATTTCAAGTCTGCCACACAGCTTTCCCAGTGGTATCGCTGGGGGTTAGGGATTAACCCCAGAACAAATAATTTTTGGCATGTCAGACACAAACCTGTAATAAATTGAGTTAAATTTGATATAATAAGGGAAAAAGAAGGTATTGTGGAGCCAGAGAAAAGGAAGCTCACTCCAGTGTGATACAGGAGAATACATAAACAAATATATACACACATATGTGTATATATATATGTATATACGTCCATCTTGGTTTTAGTCCTCATAAATGGGCACTGGAAAGTAACACTGGGACTGTGGCAAAGGTACAGAAGGTCAGCTCAAATTAGAAAGGAAAAGGTGAGGCTCAGACCAGTGAACAGCGTATTTATCCATCAGCAATGAAATCTAGACCTGCTATTTCAGTTACAGCTGTTCAGACCAAGGCCTCCATGCTCTGCAGGATCCCTGCTGGCCACAGACAAGGAACAGACTTTGCCACTCACATCCCCTTGGAAGAGCCTGCAAGGTACCCACTGAATGCAGACAAATTCAGATCTACCCTTTCCCTTCTCTGCTGCAAAATGGGAATAGCGGTTCCCACTGAGAGGGTGGTTTATAGGTGTGCATTTTCTGGAAGTGGAAGGAGCTCTATACGCCCAGGATGTGACTGCAGACAATAGTTCACAACTGGCAACAGCTGTCAGACTTTTCCCTCCTTAGTTTTTTCTCCATGGATGATGGATCCAGAGCAACACTCTTTGCTGTGGCATTTCTTTCCCAAGCAGTGGGTTCAAGCTGTTCAGAGGCTTACAAGTCCTCTTCTGACCCACTCAGGGAATGATAGGCAGTGATTTATTTTAAGCACTGACATCCCCACTTGGGAAGAGGTTTGTTCTAGAGCTGCCATTCCCTGTGAAGTGGCAGGAGGGGTATGTGGGACAGGGCCTGGCAGGGCTGGGAAGCTGTCATCCAGCTCCCAGGGGAGTTCCTCCTCACCTGGTGCTCAGCAGGATCTGAAAAAGCATGAGCAGACAGTTCTGGTATGAGTAAGGAAGAGAAGATTCGCCCCTCTAGGGACAATGCTGACAGACAGGCTCTGTATCAGCTCTGTCACTTGTAATGGACTGGAAACTGAAACAGAGTCAAATCAAGTGTCTGTGCTCTCTGCAGAGCAGGAACTCCCCAGCAGTCGAAGATAACCCGTCTGCCCTGCCAGCCCTGATGGAGCTGCATGATCACAACTTGTTGGCTGTGCAAGGCAGAAGAACTCACAGTGAATAGCGTCCCAGTGGATTTTCCATTAAACCCTTGGCCGTTCAGTCAGTTCCTCTGGCTGTCACACAGTGCCTTGGCCTCCCCAGCCACACATCAAGCACCAACACTTAGCAGAAGTTTTTAAATGTGAATGATACACATTCCAGAGCCAGACCAGAGCTAGCTGGATGCAAACCTGGATGTTTTAATCTGCATTCCTCCAGTTCAAGGGACTGTACTCCCTGTTTCTGCTTTGGACGCTCTTCAGTCTGCACCAATGCCATCGGCTATGGTACTAGATGCCCATGCAAATTTCAGGTGCTTCTCAGAACTTCTCTGACGAACCTGATCCCATCAGGAAACAGACTCTTTCCCTCTGCTTTTCAGATGAACCTGTTGCCAATGTTCTCGACCTGCAGGCACCTTATCAGTGATGCTCAGGCAATTTCAGTGCTGTCAATACCCCTCAGGGCTCACAATCCCCAAAGGCAAGTGCTTCCCGCTGCTCACAGGCTTTGCTTGACCCAGGATCCAGAAGTCACTGCCAAGGTAAAGCTGTGAATTTGTAATTTAATCTTTGGCAATATACATCATTGCAGAGAACTTGGATCTGAACACTGAACAGCCCAGAATACTTGTTCTGGTATATACAGCCATAAATTGCCCTCATTTACAAGTTTTTTAATATTAATCCTAGATAGCCATCACAGCAGCAAATACAACGTGTCATGTTTCATCTTCAAATCAAATGTTATGGTACACTACACAATGCTTACTTATACACATGCAATCACACAGACTAGTCAGGAACATATGCAGGAGTAGTAACTATATTGCTTTGATATCTAAGTACCTGTGAATTACAACACTGCTATGTAAATACATGCATACAAAGAGACTGGCAGACTGGAAAGGATACATACATGAATAAGCTAATTCAAAACAAGTGGAGGGAAAATGAATTATTCACTGAAGGGTTTTTATCTGCATTATTCACAGGATGCATTGGAACACAATTACCCACTTGGTCAGTAGACCTCTGCTCAAAGTTTACTGCGTCAGACTTGCTGAAAAGACAAAAAAGGTTATTCCACAAATCGAGGTTCAGCCCAGCTCTGCATTTAACAGCAATCACTGCCCACCACGACAAACAGAACATCATTCAGTGCCTGAGAAAGCAAGTTATGATGAAGAAGCTGTTGGAACAGGAAGCAGTTGATTTCCCAGGAGCCCCATAAATCCACCTCTGATGTCCTTTCAAATTCTCTGTTATTGCTGCAAAAATTGCAAACTCCAGCAAGAGGTGAAGCAGCTGACACACTCCTTCACCAGGGAAGAACTGTGATCTGGGTCTGCCTCTGCAAACTGGTTCAATGTGCTTAGCAGATACAGCAAAAGAGAGAGACCTCCTCCTCGGGGCTTTGGATGTGTGATGCACCCCAGGATCAGCCGCAGTTCAGCATCTCCCTGCCTTTGTTTTGCCTCCCTGTTATCACTTAGCACCCTTGTGCTCTTTCATAGCATCCTTCAGGATCTTACTCTGGAGACTCCAAACTTTCACATGCCTGTAACGCTGAGAGCCAGGAGCACCCTGGTGAAGGGCTCGCGTGGTCCTTCTGTGCAGTACATTGCCCCTAAGGTCCTAGCAACAGCAGCATCGGTCTCTGGGAGCAGGCAGCCATCCAGCCAAGAGAGCTCTCATACCACAGCATTTATTTCATTTTATTCTGTTTATTTTAAGTTGACTAATTTATACTAAATTAGGGCTGATGCTGTTCTGGGTATTCTGCCAAGTTTTAAATGGAGCCACCCAAGCAGAGGAGGCCAGGTACCATCTCAGAGCGAGGTGCCAGCTTCTGTGAGCTGCAAAGCAGGTAGAGGCAGATCCACAAACAGGACACAAGAGCAGGTAGAGTTAGTCACTTGTTTAAACATCTCCTGATTCTCCACACATGTCGTGACCCACAACTGGAGCCACTGCAGCTGTCAGCAGCACAGTAGCCCATCAAAGCACTCAAGAAAATATGATTTTCACAATTCAGATCCACATTCCCCCAGCGTAGGGAATCTGGGATCAATTTTAAGCTCGGTTCCAGACGCAGCACCTTTCTGCAGAGGAGCTGCTCTCCCTATGACAGTTGAGCACTCACTGATGATGTGTGCACAGCTTGCTGTGTTGGCCACGTAACCTATTTAGGCTGCAAGGTAACACCACAGTAACTATTTTCCACAGTAAGGATCTCTTGACATAAATGCCTCACCATGACATTAAAAATGACAGTGTTGAGAAACTGATAACCAGCATGTGATTCTTGAAGAGTCTCAGAGAGTGGAGGTTACAGTGTCCACACATGGACTTTGTTTGCTATCGTGCTGAGACACTAATTTTTCAGTATCAAAAACTGCCTTTTCTTCATGTGTGTTGAAGCATTATTAATTTTTGACTGCACTCTATTTTTTCACTATAGAAGAATAAAAAATAGGTTTAAACCCACAGTTGTCTCAACATTTTTGTTTCCATGCTTCCCTCCCTATGTGTCACTTCTATATGAAATATTTCTGTGCATGCAAAAGTGCACTGTGCTGCTTTCCATAACAGCATCAGCAAGTCAAAAGCACTGCTCATCCTGGAATACACTCCCCTTCCGTGTATCAGACCAAGATTCTTCCTGAGAGGATGACAAGCACCTACTGTATTTCTGTGCTGGGGAAAGAGACACTTTCAAATCCAGCTTTCAGAGCCAATGCTTTAGCTTGAGTAAATCCAGGCAAACAAGGAAAATGCTTTTTGCCCTTTGCATGTTATTGCTGGGTGATGGAGGTGCCATCAGTTCTCCGTGTTCAGTGGTCCTGGAGCAGCTGCTTCTGCCATCAGGCATGGCCAGTCTCCACCGGCGATGCTGGAGTTGAGGAACACAAAACACATTTCAAGCAAGAGGTCACATTTACCAAATCCTACCCATGCATGACTTGACTATGTGAACAGCCATTCTTATGTTTCTTCATCAAGGAGTTTTTCTTCCTGCTTTCTCAGCTGTACAGTGTCTCTGCCTTTTTTTTTTGGCTTGAGGTCTCTGCCTAATTATCTGTAACCTTCTGTTCGAAGATCGCTGTCCTGCCCTGATAAAAACCAGTAACTTTGAAAACAAACTGGGTCTTAATTTTCCTTGACAGCCCTTCTTTAAACATGTGGGCAAAGCCCTGGCTTAATTAAATGCACATTCGTATTCCAAACAAATTAAGTACAATTAAGGACCCTGAGTTATGGGTATCTATCACTCGGCGATGTTTTTGTAAAAATTACCACATTTAGATCAAACACAGAGGACCCTTTGCTTAATTGCTTCATTAGGGCCCGATGCAATAGGCTTCATAAATACAGGGTCTGATGTCTCTTTGGGAATTGCCCAAAAGACGGCTCTTAAAGTAATTGCTTCCACATTTCTCCCCGTGCAATGTTCATGTGCTCACTGATGGAAATGGGATGGCTCTCAGACATGTAAGTGAATGTGGGTCCTGTCGTGTCTTCCAGCATCAGGACTGCTGCCCAGCTCTTGGGGGCAGGCGGGTTTGGGCCTCTGGTTATTACCTGTGCAGTCTCTGTGAGGAGTTTGACAATCCCGACCGGATGAGGCTGTCTGCAGCGTGCTGGTAGCACAGTGCTTTTCTCATATATCACCTATAGATCCCACAGACTGAGGTAAACAGGATGCCTTGGGATTTATTTTTCCAGAAGTTGCTTTGAAGCAATAATGAACTGGCAGAAAACACTCGATAGATATGGCTTCGGGTCTCTGACCAGTTTTACCCTTTTAGTTCTTACAAATGCAGTTATTATGGCCCTTTAAAAAGAAAGTCTATTTACAGTGATTGCTTAGCTGAACACAACCTACTCTTGATGAAATTAAACCTTCCTTCAAACACACCTAGAGTGAGGAGTCCAGTTAGATGGAGGCCAGGTTTAACCCTTGCTCGGATGGATGCCATTCAGTGCAGATGGATAATACGGATGCAGAAAGGGACCGGGGCACAGGTTTTTTCTGTGAGATCTGTGAAGAGCAGCAAAAGAAGATGTGACATTCCTCCCCTTTTTGCATTTGTTTTCTGCCTTACTTGACAGACTCAGGAGTTCTGCATTTTCACTGTGGAAGCCAAAATAAGCAGTGTGCACCCAGAAGCAACAGTAGTGATTGCAGCAGAGCTAAGAGGGAGTGGGAGCTACCTTGACAGAACAATGAGGAATGGCTTGTCATTCTCAAATGAAATGTTTGCAGCATTTTTGTACTTTTGTTCAAATATCCCTTTTCTTTAGCAGGAAAAAAGTGGGAAGGTTTTCCTTGCACATACTTTCTCTTCCAGCTCCCTTTGTATCTATCCTCTTTTTTGTTTTACTTTTTCATTTGCTCTTGAAAAAAAGACAGGGAACAGAAGAATGGGAAGATGTGAAAGGGAAAAGGAAATCCATCTTCCCTAAAGAAAGTGCTGCCCTGCTGTTGTGGCGATGGGAGCTCTCTCAACATCAGGATAAGGTCCATCTCCTGTATTGCCCTGCTGAAAGCAGTTTTCAAATCACACAGAACACTGTTCCATGGCCCATTCTCTCAGCTGTCTCAACCAGCTGATGAACGTTTGGGCTGGACATACCCCACAAACAGAGCTCAGACACCCTTCCCCTGATGCTCCATTCAGCATCCAGAGGTTGGAAGCTCAACTGTCCAACACCACAGTACCACTGAGCTCACCACAGTGTCTGACCATCAGCCCTTCGGGCCACCCCCGCCTCTGGATCTGCAGATTTATCCTGCAGATTACAGCAGGATAAAAGAACCCAGCAGTCATAAAGAATGCGCTAACAGCTCTTCTGTATAACACAAGTCAGCCTGATTTCCACAAGTTATAAAAGTCCATCAACCTCCAGTGGCCAAAGAAACAGAGCCGCTTATTTCCTGCCTGCCTTATTCTCCAGACCAATTTTCCTCAATGCTAAAGCAAAGAAATGAACGGCAGATTGTCCAGTTCATGACTGGATGGCTGGCAACAGAAATCCTATTTCCAAACTGACCCCTGCTTTCCTGCATGGCATTCATTAATTCCACAGTCTCACATTTCTAGGAAGATGTCAGTCATGTATGTGATTTTTCTATCAGCTATTAATGCCAGATCACAAGGTGAGGAAGCAGGGGTTTTAATCTCAAGACCCTCAGGAGATGGAGCTGCATACATTTGGTGTGAGCCATGTGTCTGGAAATGTCAAGGACAAATATTTTTAAAGTAAGGAGTGTTTGTATCCATGTGTAATCTTAAGTACTACAGAAGTGATCCAAAACATAGCCCTTTCTTCTCTCCTTGTTGCGACTGTTCGCCTGTAGCAGGCACAGAGCTGCCACTGCCCAGGAATTAAGTTTAGATCATCTAAGGAGGCACCTATCTCTACTGAGTGACACTTTAAGACTCTCCTAAAGGCTTTGCCCATGGCAGTGTTTAGTTTTCTCTTCGTAGAAAGGAAGTTCTGCTGTACGAACAGTAGAAGTTTTCTATCTGTCTCCAAAAACTGTTTGCTCATTCTAAAGATGAGATTAGTTCCTCATCTCTGTATTTTTTGCCATTCCCCATTAGGTTCTTTTCCCATGGGCTGTAAAATTAGGCACTGAACTTATTACAAAGGCCTAATCACAGATTCCACCTTCCTAGGAAATGCACAAAATCCCCCTTTTCTCCTTCCATCCTTTGCTCAACTGAATGATAACATTGAGTCCCATTACAATCCAGGTGTCAAACAGCACATAAATATGCTACTGCTGCTGGAACAGAAGTAACTAAATTGCTGAGAAATATACAGCAACTCTATTAAAATGCCATTTATGTACACGTATTTCTAACAGATCATACAAAGAGCTAGCACTGTGCTTTACCTCTTCTCCTACAAGTGCCACTGAAAAATCCAACACTGTGAAAGGGTCCCTCAAACTGTGATGTCAGAAAAGTACAAAAAGAGGCCAAATTTCTCCAAATTGTTTTGTAAATTATAGACCTGCTGGTTACCAGTTCCAGAAGTGCCACAGTTGAGGGGGAGAAAGAACCTTCTCCCGGATGAGCTCTTGCCAGTAGGTGTACTGATGCCTGCCCCAGGATGGCTTCAGTGTCACCTGCAGCATTACCACCCCAGGAAACTTAGTGGGAACACAAGTGAAATGGGAGAAACAACAGTTGCGCCCAGCAATAGAACCCCCTCTGCCTCAGCAGCCCATGGCATCATCAACAGCTGAGCATTTGCATGACACCTATTTCACACGCCATTGCCCGCTGCTGCAACCAAGGAATGTTATTTAGCTAACAAAGAGTGTTGCAAATAGTTACTCATTTGCCCTTCACATGCTGTCACCAATTTTCTTTCTATGGGCCTACTTACTTCTAATCATTCAAGTTCAAGACTAAAGGGTGTAAAAATTGTCAGCCTTCCTCCTGATGTGAACCAGGTGTGTGCATTTATGTGTCACCCTGTAAAAAGTGAGGCAGAGAAACCTCTGAGGAAGCACTGCTGGTGTGCAGCCTTCCAAAATCCTGTCCTAGATAGCTGCTCTATTGCTTGAAATACAGATCTGAGTCTGATTTTAGCTGCTAACTGCCATATAACATATTATCCTACTTATTGCATCCAGTAACAAACATCTTGTATTTGGAAGCAACAAGGGAGAAGGCTCCTTTATCAAGTCAATCTCAAATCCCATTATGTTCCTCTACAACAGTTTCCGTAAACATTCAGCAATTTCCAGTGTCTGAGTTGCGCAGCTGAAGAGGTGCATAAACAGGCTCCACTGAAATGTGAAGATGACTGATAATGTACTAACATTGAGACCCCTTGCTGTGATTATTACCCCCTGAGTGCTCCTTACAGAATGTGCCTCTTATCTCACACTGACAACGCTAATAGAATATGCATAGCCCTATTAGCATACAAGATAATAGCACCCTGGAGGGGACAGAGCCATAAAACTTTAAGTAGAAATCAAAACAGAAGGAGGAAGAAAAAGGGAACATTGTCACAAGCCAAAAAGAAAAAAAAAAAAGGGAGCCTGAGGGCAAATTTTGCTGCAGAAAACACACATAGTCATAATTCTTGTGCTAGTCACCATGCAAATGGTAATAGTCTTTAGTCCCATGAATACTATCAGTGCCATGTTTGCTGTGAAACATTAATTGAGATAATGTGCCCTTTTGGATGCAGCAGGGAGTCGTATGTCAAACTGTACCACAACAAAATTATGGCAACATCTGCAAGAAATATCCAGCAGCAATTGGGGTACCTTGCACTGGGTATGGCCAACTGGGTCTTCGCCTTTGCAGATGGAGCCCGTGGAAGAACTGGAGCCTGCAAGGGGAGGCAAGAGGCTGTTATTCAGAGGACATGTGTGTATACCTGTAGCTTACTACTTTTCAGCTGCTGCCCAGTTAAAAGCTTTGCAGGTTAGATGTGTTATCTCTTGACCCTACTTCAGTCACTGGATTAAACCTCAAGCAGCTCTTTGAATGCCAAAGCCTTTCTTTAGTCACGTCTGCCCACTGCATTCACATTTGTTCCATGTAACCGTCCATTGTAGCAGACCTTTCACTGCTCACCCATAGCTGGCAGACAGCCATGCATTCATATGCTTTCCATCTTACAGCAATAGCCAAAGTAAATCTTTCAGTGCTTGGCA
>JANHGB010054831.1:19020-93967 GCA_026283785.1 Coracopsis vasa
GTGCTTGGCACAAGAGTGTGAATTCAATAAAAAAGGCTTCAAACAAGTTTGAGATGGCTTGTCTCTAAACAAACGAAGAACAGTGAGCTTTTTTAATGCTCATTGTGGTTCAGTTCCTGCCTACAGCTAAATCCAGATAACCCCCAGCAGCACTGACAACCCTGTCTGGTAAAATAGTCACCTGTCAAGTGGGCATGAAAATATCCACACATGGAGGTGCAGAGGGGTTGGAGGGAAGTGACCTGCTCCTTACCAGGAGCTTCAACAGGGGCAATCAAAGGTCCTTGTTGTCTCCTTTGTGAGACCTGAAAGTTTGCAATATTAGTGCTGAATGCACAGGACCCCAGGGTAATCGCTCCACGGAGCGCTCTGTGCTTTTTCCTTTACAGAAAGATGGTGTCAGGAGGTAACAAGCCCGGGATCCCTGTGGTGCATTTTGAAGCATCATGCAAAGTTTTCTGGGATTCCTCCTAGCATTCACTGTGGTTTCTATAGAGCTAAACTCTTTGTAAAGTGGCTTTGTGTTGCAAAGTTCTGCAGCTTGTGTGAGTCTACCTCACTTCATTTTGGTTGATGGTACTTTATGCTGACGGTTTCAGCAATTAGAACACAGTTGGAAAAGACTCTGGAAAAGAAAAACCTGCCACTCTGGCAACGGAAAGCAGAGTGAAGATTAGAGGCATGATTGCTGAATGTACCTCCACAGGTGTCCGTGTGTGTTCATGCATGCATACATCCTCTGCAGCTATGTTATCACAGGCAAACCAGCTCGTCTCAAAACCATACAGATTTTAGAGACTGCTGAAGTGCTTTGTTTAACGTTGTTCTCAGTTGATACAGAGTCTGGAATAATTTCTCCTTTCTTCCTGGAAATATAACGAAACACCAGTATATGTAGTGTAGGAACTAATGATACCTCACATGAATCACAGATGTACAATTCTCCTAGGTTATTTCCATCTTAATTTTTCAGACTCTGAGTAGTCTTAGTATGAGAAATTATGCAAGGAAATGCTAGTCCCACAGAAAGGCATCCCAACCTTGGCTAAGTCTAGGGAAATGCTTGGGTACCTACACCCCATGAACTGCTCTTCGTGAACAGCTTCTAAACCTGGTTCCAAATGGGACCAACTCCAGGACACAGCATGATGGTCCCCATCACTCAAGCACAGCTTGGAAGCCTCACTGAACGTTGGGCAAATCTTGGGGTATGTAGGAGGAATATTTCATACACTGCATGATTAGCAATTACCTGGGGTAAATTGCTTTCTTTTCTGCTGAAAAATAAGAATATTCAATTTAAAGATGCTAAAAATTTGGCAAAAAACTTCGCAAGAGTTAAACAATGAGAATAACATTTATGCACTTCAGATGGAAATAAGTCACCTCCACTGCAGCTTCTATCTGTAACTTTTTGCTGTACCTCCCTTCATTTCTCTTCAGTGAGGCCCGGCCCCTGTGTTTGCATCTCGCTGTGCTCTTACTGAATCCCGCCTCAGTTCAGCGGGGCACCAAAACACAGGCTTCTTTCTCAAAGTTCAGCCTGCAGATGTGAAGGTTTTGCCTGTGGACCTTCCCTGGCTAGAACAGCAGACAACAGAGAGAAAATGTTAGCTGCATATTCCCTACATATTCATCTAGAGAAACAGAGGCGCTCCAACACAGCAAGGCTGTGGGTATGAGAGAGAAATGCAGAGCATGGGTGCACTTCAGAAGACAAACAGGGAGAGGCAGGATCATCAGCCAGCTCGGGTCACTAATTATTCTGGAATAAATACATATCTATTTTTCCTGTACTAAGGCATAACTTTTATTTAGCAGACATTATCTCCAAGGATCCTTAGCAGCCCAGGACACAGCACTGTAATGCAGTGCAGTCTGGATGCTGTTATGTATTTATTAAGTTGTATCAGGGCCCATTTAGTAGCAGCTCTGCAGTTTATCACGTAAATATCGAATGCCAAATACAAAAGAGAAGAAAATAGCAACATAAAAAATTTATCTTTGGGGGGAGGAGAGGGAGAAAGGGAGAGAGAATGGTGCTGATAATGTGATTGTGCCTTCAGCAATGGTGGCTAATATCCTTTTGCAAGGGGCACGGTGTAAAAATATTCCCGAGCTGGGGGAGGAGGAGTGAAGAGAAGGGAGCCGAGCTGCTGTTTGTTTGGTTTAAAGTGTATTCTGGTTGCAGGCTAGGTCAGCGGGTGGCCAGACTGAGAAAATGAGTCCCCCGGGCTGTAATAATTGTAACTGTCAGGGAAAAAAAGTCAAGGTCTTAGATAGCAGTGGTCTGCTCTGACTTCTGACCATGGAGAAATATATATGAAAACTATCGCCTGAGGCACTATGGGAAGAAACCAAGAGGTTTTAACTCGTGGTGGCTTGTGCTTATGAATTGGAAAACCCATTTTGCACCTTGGTGGTTTGTATCTTTATGATTATTTTCATTTGCAGCATAAATGAAGCTAGAGCTATTAATTTTCCTTATGCCCAAATCTGTGATGCAATGAACACCTATTACTAGACCAGCTTTGCATTTCTGAGTCACAGGCAGCATGAAGGCTCGTAACTGATCTTTTAACAGTGGATATTCACAAGGAGAGTCTGAATTTGATTCTCTCTTGCAGCACACTCATTACTTACCTGAGTGATCCATAGCTGCTTGAATGGATTAATCCAGAATAATACACAGGTAACTTCACTGACTTCACCAGAAATATTCCTATAATAAAGGCTGCACAGGAGAGAAGAAAGAGAAGAATTTAAACCACACAAGATTAAACCTTGCAAATTGGGGCGGGGGGAGAGAATCCATAACTCTAGTTTCTTCTTCTATATTATTATACAGCCATGGACTAGCTAGCTAACTGGTCAGGCTTTTTGTGAAACAATCTGCCCCTTTATTTAAGGAAGTATGGGGCTCTAATGAAGATCTGCTATCAATCCGAGCCCTAACTGCATAAGTCCTAACTCTATCATCCACAGGGCATGTGCAGGAAAAATACAGACAAAAGCCAATGCTGGACAAAAGCAGCCCATTGGGCAGGTATATGCTCAGAGCAGAGGGACATTTCTGAACAGCATCTTTGCCTACACATCTCCTCAGCGTTCCTCAATGTATTTCTTACACACCACAGAGGAAAGACAACTGTCCAAAGTTGTTGGTTTTTTCACTGTACAATGCTTTGTTCAATAATTCCAGCTCCTCTGATAGCCTTCTAATACAAATTAATTAGGAAATATAATTCTTTTATTATGAATTAATAAGTGGAATTGGAAATATTTAGATACCTGGGGGACCCAAACAAACTACATAAACACCAAACAGCAGTTAATCCCGGTGTAAGAGTGGCAATAGCATGGAAGGTTTTGCTGGAAAAAGAGGATAATTATTGCTGGAATGTGATTTACTTGTTGAAAGTCACTGTAATAGTGAGCTGGGTAACTTTTATGGGCCCCATCTGTACTTTACTCACCTTCCTTACAGCCTGCGTGTGTCTTGTGAAGAAAGTACAGCACGTGTAATGGAGAAAGAGAGAGCAGTAACGTCAGTAGTAAGGAACAAAGTCCAGTGGAGCAAATAGACATACATATGAAGAAAGAATATAACAACGGTACTCATGTGCTTTGATGTTACATAAATAGCTCCCCTGCTTTGTCTGCCGTAGCCCCGGATCTCAGTAATCCACATTTCATTGTTCATTGCATTTTACAGAGAGGCAGCAGAAATAAGAGACATGGCTTGTGAAAAGAGGGACACTAATTTAAGACCCTCTTTAAAGCTCCCTTCCCCTGTAACAAGGCAGTGCTAAGAAGACCGTGGTAGAAGCAAAGATTTAAATGCCAAAAAGCCCCCACCAGCTCCTCTGGCCTGACCAGAGTAACAGAGCCCAGACACACTCCCCTCTTCACCCTGCACTAAACCTGGGAAGTTGTGCTTGGGAAAAGTGCATTTTCCAAAATGGCATCCTAAATGTAAAGATTTCAGGCACACAGAACCTATCACTCCCCTTGGACAGCTGCTCCAGCAGCTAAGGGCTTCCAGTGATGGTATTCATTTACCTTGGACTTTTCTTCTCACCATATCTTTCTTTCTGCTAATGTGAGGACTTCCTCAGGACTTGGTCTTCCCTACCTGTGGAGATAGTGGTACATGGTTACCATATTGCCCCTAGATCTTCATTTTAGCCATAAATATTGATTCTATGTGAGCCCATCCCTAGTCCTGGAATGACGAATGTGGTCACTGGGTAAGCAAAATGCACGAGGGCAACTGAAACACCTGCCACACCTAAAGCTTCCTGCTTTGAAGATAGAAGCAGGAAGCCAGAGGGGAAATCTTGCCTCCTAAGGGACTTCCATGATTTTGAGCCCTGCTGAACCTTCACTTACTGATGAGCTCACCTGAAGACAGGCACAGGAATTCATGAGGGTGCCCTCTCTGAACTTTCCAGAAGTGCTGCCTGGCTGCACCCTTACATCTGCAGGAAGGAGACAAAGGTCCAGCAGCACTACCTGTGCCATGGCCTCTCTTCTCTTTATGCTTGGGTGAGGCACAGCACCAAGCTACCGCAGAGGGATTACAGCAGCTCTACCTGTAGCTTGCTAATGCAGCTTGTGCCCGGACAAGCAAATGATTGTTCAAGCGATTTTCTATTTTAAGGTGAAGGTGGCACATGCAGAAGATCTCAATGTCACTCCGAAGCAGGGAGGGAGGCTGTAAGGAGGAGGAAGGCAGAAACCTTCACAACTAATGTCAATTTTCTGCATCAAATATTTTGATAATTAAACAAAGCTGATCAAGAGAGGAAAACAGCATGTCTCCAGAGCTCCGGAAGCACAGGCCCATTAAATAGAAGAGTCAGAAAGTGCCAGAGGCGGCAGCCTCAGATTAATGGCACTCCAGTAATAGATTTTCCCAGGCACAGTCACACAGGAGACAACTACTGTGTAGCCAGAGCAGCGATGAGGCCGTTAAAGAAACAGTAACATTAAATCACCTGGTACCACGGGGCGAGGGGATGGATGGGAGCGCATCGGCTTCGGCACTGCGGAAGGTGTAAAGCTCAATCTGCTTTCAGGCAGAGGAACTGGATCCCAGCAGTCATTTACAGCAGCAAAAGCAGGCAGCTCAGATGGAGGACGCATATAAAAACAGATAAGCAGCAGCTCCAGAAGGATGGCGAGCTGAGCACAAATATCTCCTTCCTGCAATGGAGAAGCAGGCATTAAACATCAGTGTTTGGTTTTGCTAAGAATGGCCGTGTCTTGTTTGGTTCAGTTGCTCTTCTTAACCAAAGCACTGGTTTTATCTCTCGTTTTAAAACACCATTTTGAATTTGTTCAAATGCAGCTAAAGTTCAGGTAGGGAATGGGAGGTATGGCAGCTCGGTGGGAAAGCAGCCCTGTTTTCTTATTATCAAGTCAGTTTTCCCTCAGCAGTGTTGGAGCTGATCCTCCTTGAAAAATCCATCTTGCCTAAAGCATTTCTATCCATTCCTATAATACAATAACAACAGAAACGAGGGCTTCTTCCACGGCAGGCTGGCATGGATTAGAGTCCACCGCAAGAGTACTTCACTCCCAGCTGGGATGTATGGAAACCAGATGAAGTGGCTGAAAATCGGAAACAACTTTTAGACTTACTTGAATCCTGATACGATCACATCACAGGGATGGGTTAAATTTATGATCTTATCTGGGATTTTTGTTTGTAATCGATCCCAGACCCACTGGCTATCACTCACTATAAGCTTATGATTTCCCGGTGCTAACAAGGAAAAGTTGGGACATCAGACTCTGAGGGAGTGAAGCCAAGCTATGATATGAGCAGATAGGATCAGAACTGGAGCGCAACAGCAACAACAAAAAACCCCAAAACTCACACTACAAAACAAAAGAAAAACAACAGCCTCCTGCAGCCTGTAAAGTTCAGCCTTTGCCTCACGCTTCAGATATAAACCACGGTGTGTGCATGAACCCCGTGTCCAGGAAGAATCATTTGGGGATAAAAGCTAACAAAACAAATTAAAACCGAATACCCCGAGATCAAAGTACAGCTTCAGCATGGGATACAGCTGCTGTGGGACATGCAGCAAAACACACCCTTTTCCTACTCTTCTCCCTATAATAACCTCACCAGACAGTGCCACTTACTCTACTGGGCTGCCTACAACATTTATCATGGCAAGCCTGAACCCTTTGCTGGTGACTTGGGCAGCAAATGGCTAAGGGTATCTATGGAGCAGATCTGCCCCTGGTAGCTCCCTTTGCTCACCTGAATGCAGTTAAGGAGAACAGCACACCAGGGATGGAGCCCATGCTCTAGGATACAGCCAATTGCAGACAACACCGGGCACGTCTCACAAGTCCAGCATATGAATAAGGAAAGTGCATTTATTTGTTGCTTTGCAACTTCTCCCATTTTGATTCAAACAGAGGCATATTCTGGTACAATATTAGAGCCAGTCCAAGGTGGGCAGAAGATCTACTCTTCCCTGATTACTGCTCTATTTTCCAGGCCAATCACTGTTGAATAAGGTACTAGGAAGCACTAGGTCTCTTACACATTTACCCACAGCAGATGAAACCTGCATTGCTTTGGGGTCTCCCTTATATTCAGCTGGTATAAAGACACGCCAGAATCTGGACAACATTTCAGTCCAATCATGACATCAATACTTGTTTGACTATGCCCATGTGGATGGTAGGGACGGCAGGGCATCAAACACCCGAGTGCATGTGCATTATTTCAACTGTGTCCCTTCCTCAGGTTTCCAGACCCAGCAAGAACTCTTTGCACTCCTTTTCCTGAGACGCTGGCACCAGTGACACATTCTGGTACTCCATTTATCTGTGATGGGTTGAAGACTTACAGACTTAAAGGTCAGATACCACTCACAGGTTAAACGTAGGAGTTAAAGTACATGCTCTACAACAGTTGTCTTTTATGTAGCTGCAGCAAATTTCCCTACCAGGTGGCTGCTGAGCTGCAAAAACATCTCAGACAGTTCAGGAGGCCTTAGGAACATCCCTGCTCAGCATTCTGAGCAGCCCTTTACACAGTGAGGAGCTTCCAAATCCATGCATTGCTTTCTTCACAACTTTGCATGGATTAGCTCCGAGACTAACAGTGTGACAAATCTGTTAATGTTTCAACAGGCAAGTCTTAATTTTGCACATACCCTTCAGTCATTTTCCATATGGAAATGGAAACTTTTCTTTTCACAAAAAGCCTGTTAAGATTTTCAATGTAGGCATAAAAAGATTGTTCAAAATGAGAAAGATTCTACTAGAGGCATTCAGATTGCTTCAAAAATCAGAACTCTTGAGCAGTACCTATGGGTTTTGTAAAAAGAACATTAGGTGCACTGTATAAATGGAATACATAGGCTTAGAGCAGAAGAGGTTTAGCAGCTTGCCTAGGATTGCTCCAAGTGGGAATGTAACCTATGAATCCCAAGTTCCAAACCCAATTCAAAGAGGCTTTATCAAGAGCATATTCAATTCTGCATTTATTCATGAGCTCAGAGTCAACCCTACGCAAGCAGCACCCTACAGTGTAATTAGTCCCCCAAAGCAAACAGAACTGCACCAGGATAACAGGTAGGGCCAGGCTCTTTTATTGTGTATGAATCAGATCTATAAATCAGGAGTGACTCAGCTGAAGTTACTGGTGCTGCTTCTCCTTTGGAATGAATGGATCAGAAGCTGGTCCACACATTTCACATTTCTGAGAATCAGTGTTTGTAGCTGTTATCAGTAGCCTGGAATGTCTCTAATTGGCACCAAATGTGAAACAACTCATTACCTGGGCAAGGCAAGGAACAGGAGAGAGATGTCAGAAACTGAATGTAAAGTACAAGCAGAGACAAAGAGCAAACAAGTTCCACACACAGACAGGAACGGAGGTGTAGCAAGCATTAAATAATAGATCTAAAACGTATACTAGCTATAAAATGTACATGAATTACAATGTAATTTCTTCCAAAGTGATGCTCACAGTAAAGATGTGTGATATTTTCCTCTCTGTGATGCAAAAATGATGCCCAAAATTACTATGGAACAGTATTTGTGTTGTGTAAATATCTTGCAAATTCATACTAGTGCATACTGGTGACACAGAGATTTATGTGCACTTACAATCTTTTGAACCTACTTGACTGCAAATGGCTTACAAACCAGCTGTAGAAATATGGTGTAGTCCACAAGCTTAGTAACTCACCAATACAGGTGTACACTCTGGGGTCTATGTCCCTTGTGCTACCTAATAAAAGATACAGGTTGGGATCTGTAAAGGAACTTGAGGACAAAGACACCTGTAACACGCTGAAATCGCAGTGTCAGGCCATGGGATTGCTTGTTAATCTTCAGAAAAGAAAGTGCTTGAGGATCCTGATGTTTATTCAAGCAAACAAACGTAATAAGCCCTGTTAAAGTGTTACTAAGAGTTTTGCTGCTCTACTTGAGATTTGTACCCTCAAGTCTGAATGCTGACTGAGGAAAGGAAGTGCTATTAACTAATGCAGAAAATAAATCCTGCTTTATTCGCAACGAGTGTAACTTCTTGACATTCCCAGCAACAAACCATAGGTTTGAATGATGCCATAACAACAAGGCCAGCACAGAGATGTGTACTTTCTACTGGCTGAACGCTTTGGATCAGGCCCATTATTAAAAGCAGCAACTAAATGGTAGTAATTACCTGCCTGCGTTTTCCTTTCTGAATTAACCTAGTCCCTTAGAGGCATTTGAAAAGCACATCCTGAGATTAACCACGTATGTCCAATAACTGATTTTTGCCTGATGATCAAATCATGGTTCTTCCTGCAGTGGATGTCCTTGATTCCACCCTTTTCTTCAAGATACCTTCTTTTCCCACTCCTACTTTTTCTAACTGAAGGATGGAAGAGGGAAGCTGATGCTCCTTCTGGAAAGCGATGGCACCCTCACTCAGAAATCAATCACATGGAAGAAGCAAGAACAGCAGCACTGTCAGGAACCTGAAAAGCTCCCCCCGCCCCCATAAGATTAACTCCTTGGGCTGGGTGTATGAGGGAGCTGTTCAGAGGCACAGCAAATAAAGCTGTGAGCTGGGGGTTTGTTTGCTGTGAGTGGGTAACCCAGCGTGCAACACAACCTGATCTACTTACAACACAGCCAAGGTCAACCGCTGACCTCCCCGGGCTGGCCAGCCGCAATGGGCATTAGTACCACATCATTATGTTCTGATAAAACTCAGTTCCTCCTCAGCAAACCCCCATAAATCACAAGGCTTCACCCAATCACGGTCCTGTCACTGGAACTAAACAGGGACTCAGAAAACACTCTATTTCTATTGGCTCTGACAGGGGGATATAAATCTGCCCCTGGCCAATCCACTGCAGGCAACAGGGCATGTCAGGAAGGTGACAGCCAATCAAGGATCCGGCACAGAAGAGGCCAGGATCACCCCCTTCTGCCTGGCAGGGGGAAGCTCACACCACCTGCAGTAGCTGCTGAAGTGTCCCTAATGCTACAATATGGTGAAATGTTATTTCAGTTATCACTGCCCAAAAGGTCAATTTGTGCTCTGAAAGGTTGCGTGTCACAGTGAGCACATGCTGGCAAACAGATTCCCTCCTCGTCGGCCTCACGCGTCCTGAAATCCTAGGGATTTACTGGGAATTTTGATGGAAAACCTTAAAATGGGCATCGTTGCTAGTGCAGCAGCTCCTGCGTGTGGTCCCACTGGATGGTTTTAGGAGCAGCTGCATACAGGACCCTCCTCAAGCTCTGTGATGCTTTACGTGCATCAGCATCGCAGGGAGAGAGCAGGGTGTGCAAGCTGGCAGCTCTCATCTGCCCAGTGTGGGGCACAGATGAGCACGGGCTGTGGCACAAGGCTGGCAGCAAGGCCATCTGAGGTCAAATTCCCACAAAGGAAAGAGGCACTATGGGCTGGATAAAGCTTTTCAAACATAAAGTGTCACCTGGATTATATTTTCCCCAGTTTCAGAAGTGAGAAACTAATTTCTTGAGATCATTCCTAGTCCACTGTCAAAATCACAACACAACCTGAGCTTGGAAATCATAGCTTCTCTCTCCTCCTCCCCAGCTTGTCTTCCATAATCTAATGTTGTATCTCCATCATAGCTTGTAGGAATTAGCTATGAAAGCCAGACTTCACATTGCTAAGACAGCATTCAGTCTCTCCTTTTGTAGACAAGCAACTGAGGCACAAGGAGAAAAAAATGATCCTTTTCCCTCAGATACCTCAAAAAGAAAGCAGAGAGTGGGCTCCTGAGATCTCAGCTCACAACACCCATGGTTGTGTCTCAAGGTTTCTCTTCTGAAAGCTCTCATGGAGAGGCCAGTGCCTGCGGGGAGTCTCCAAGACAAATAAGCTGCCCCCATTGAGAGTCACTACTTACAGAAGGAGGCAAACACTCTAAAGAGGCGTTTTGCCTTTGGAATCGGGCAGCTCTGCTTCACCGGGAAAACCACTGTGTGAACTGGCCCTAAAATTAAATTTGCTCTTTAAAAGCACCCCTGCACTGGCATGTCAAGCAGGACCCCAGTGATTTACAGCATGGGCTGACATTTCACAAAAGATAACGTGGGCAATGAATTATTTGCTGGTCCAAACGAACAATTGGACATACCTACTTCTCGTGGATTTAATCTTTGCGAGGCGTTAGCTACCGAGCATGAAATATCACTTTTTTGGGGCATTTGCTGCATTTATGCAGGGTACAATTACATTAGGCAGCTTTATGACACATTGACTCGGTCGAGTGTGATGCAATGTAATACAACCAAAGTAATACGAGCTTTTAAATGCAACATGATGGCAAAAATCCATCTCAGGTCTGATCTTTGTTTCATTTCAGATGCCAACTGTCATAATTCAGGGAAAGTCAAATCCGTCTGGTTTTGCTAAGGTGAGCAGCTCTATCAAAGCCAGCGGGATGTGCCTGTACCAGTGAGGAAGCAGCATGTGATCCAGCAGGGGTGAAAGCGTTAATTAGTACATTGATGAATGCACATCCCTGAAACTGGAACGAAAATTGCTCTGGATCAGCTGCAACTCACACAGGGTTAAAAACTGGCACATCCAAAACTCACACAAAAGGGCATGGTGCTCCGGAATCCTGTTTTGTGAGTCAGGAGTTTGCTCCTCTCACTGTCTTTTCCCTGCAGTTGTGGACACACTGGCTTTTGCAAGGAACCCAGTTGGCATTCCCAGATCCATTGCTGCTCAAGAAGCTCATAAGAGAAGATTTTACCAAATCTTAATAACAAACCACACATGATTACACATTTCAGTGATTTCCTATAAGCAATGCCCTGTACTTGAATGGAAATGCTCAAAGCAAACACAGATACAGGATAGGATATGAGCTTGTTTCTTTCTCCTGTCTCTCCGCATTTGTTTCTCCTCCTGTGAGGTATTTCAGCTTTGCACTTCTGCAGGACCGGACCCCGCTGTCGGGATCGGACAGTAGACAGAAATATGTCCATTTCAATTTTGGTTCTGATCCTGGGATATTTCTAACTCTCTCCATATCCTTGATAGATAATGGTTTAATAAGCGATCTGGTTTTTATTTAAAGGGTCGGTAGTAAAACCCAGATCACATTTCTCACTTGGTGGGTTAAAAAACCGCTTACGCTCATTTCTGCAATGTAAAACGACACTATATCAAATCAAACATTTCCAGATGTGGCCAGCTTGTGGATGGAAGTGCAGGAGGAGCGAGCACTCACAGACAAGGGTTCCTAGGTTTTTATAACAGGATTGGAACCCCACCTACTGGCAAAGACTGTTATAGTAATGTCAAGACAAGAACCCATACAGGGCTCATTCCTTGACTAGAAACTCCAGTGAGGTTTCTAAACATGCAGCCTGATTGCCATGCAGGAGTATCACTGCAGTCAATGTGGGCATCTCACTGCTTGGCACTTCCAAAAATCACATCCTTAAGAGTGGCTTGAGTGCCAGCTGCACTGAGACACACGGAAAAGCACAAACATCACTTAAGAGCTGACTTGTGTTTCTTACATATACAGTCCTTTAGAAAACTTCAGCTTTAGTAAAGCAATCTTGGCCTAATTTTGATACTTTAGGTCAAACCAGCCTTACACAGCCCCTGATTAGATAGTGCTCCCAAAAGTCTGAAGCATCATACTGTAGTAAGGCAGAGTGATGAAATGAGTGGTACCCCTCTCTGTTATGCTACTAATGGCAGATGAAAAATTAAGACAGAAATTAGGATGGAAAAATATCATTCTGAATTCCCACACATGAATTAGACAACTCTGAAAAGTAGAGCTCTTCTGTTTCACTTTGAATTCACTAAAACACACCCCATCATTTCTTGTGCTACAACTTTCCCATAGAACCATAAATGAAGCAGCCCATCTCAGAGATCATTTATGCAACCTCAGGTCTTGTTAAAACAGCCCAGTTAGCAATACCAACGTTTGAATTTTAACACGTTTCAAAGCCAGACAACTATAAAACAATAGAAGAAGCTCACAGAAAGCAACTCTAGCACTGGAAATCAAGGTTTTAACATTCCCAGAGAGCACTAACATTTGCAACAATCAAGTGACAATTCCCTGAAGAAAGGTCCTGCGACAGAAGCAAGTGGAGGTGGGAGCACGCTCCTGGGGAGGACTGTGCTGGTTCAACACAGGCATCTGCTGTTAGGGGGAAAACTCACTTAGCCTTCTGAAAAATACTTTTTCTTCTATCACTTGCATCCTTGGTACGGGCTTAAGTCTCAAAAGAAGGAGTTCCTGTAATGTTTGCCTTTAAATTCACATTGCAAAACACAAGGTATCCAGCTCTGAACCAAGCTATGAAGTGGGACCAGTTCCCTGACAGTGTCTTCTTTTACTCTTACCCCTTATGTCACAGAGAATTCAGGTCAAGATCTACCACTGCAATGGCACAGAAGAAAGTCCAGATGCTGCCTAACGAAGAAAAGAGACTGGGCTATTTGTGGTATCTGGCATATGCATCAGATATGTCCAAATATGAAGGGCAAAAAGTCTCTATCCTGAGAAGAAAAAGAGGTTTTCAGGATGTAAATCAAAGTCCTGGAAGGATTTGCCTTGATGAACTAATGAAAACAGAAGGATAAATTAAAGCATTGAGCTAACTGTTTAGTTAAGGCTGAGGAAGGCACTTTGATTGTGAGAAAGGAAACAAGACATGCACACCAGTGAAGCATGCTGGCTTCCAAGGGCTTCTTTTGCGTATGGAGAAAATAACTTGTTTTAAAGTTGCATTTCCAGCACGCTTGGGCACTGGCATGAAATGGCAAAGAGAGAATTGGTTATACTTGGCCAGAAAGAAGACTCAGCAGGTACCATTAGCCACCGAGACCCTATCCAAATGGATTGCCAGCCCTGCCCTGGCCTCTGCCTCCTATCCCTGCCACCTTCTGGGAGTCTAAGCAGCTGCACTGAGCTTACACAGGGCTTTTTGAACAGCAGCTTGCATCAGCATTGGGTTTGCTTGTCCTGCTATCTTCTGTGATCAAAGAACTGAAACAGCTGCATGTCTCAGCTCACTGGCAATAAAATCTGCAGTTGATGGGCTTTGTCCCAGCCCCACAGCTACAGGGAAAGTGCAACCACAGATTTAAAGAGGGGGAGAAAAACACATGAACACCCGAGCTGTATTTAGCCACACTGCCTCCTCCTAACCTGCAATCTCTTAAGTGCCACTTACTCAATTAATCCAAGCTCTTCTACTTTAACAGCAAAGCTGTAACACATTTAAACAGCTTAGAAACTCTACCCAACAAACCGTGCTGCCTATCTGATCCATCAGCTGCAGGAGTGACTGTGCATTAACTAAGAGAGCACAGAACTGGGTTAACGCTTCCACTGCCACTTTCCTGCTGCTGGTATTTTCTGCTGCACTCCTGCTAAGGCTGAAATTTCTCAGCTTTTTTTAGTAGGGTGGATCTCAGCTCAGCAGAGACTGTCTTTTGGACCAGCTCCTAGAACATCCCTGCAGCAGCTATAGTAACTATTTTTATAGGCAAGTTTTATTAGGAAAGTATTTTAAATGGCCTTTGAATGCAATTTAGCAGCTGGAAATACGGCAGTGTGCCAGCACCATGTGATCGGACAATCTGCAGAGCACCAGCAAGTGCTACCAGGGATCCATCAGTGCTCCACAGACCACGCATGGAAAACCACGGCAGAGTACACCAGGACATTCAGCAAGCCAGAAGGTGCCCTTAAGTGAAAATGCCTGAAAGCTGAGCTATGCTGTTCCCAGACCCCTCACTAGAAAAGGCCTTACCAGTGCTCCCTGGCACAGCAGCAGGCTTCAGCACTGTGGCACAGGAGAACTGACTCTCTCTTGACTCTATATAGAAGACGGGCTATATTACCTAAGGAGCTAAGGATGACACCTCCACTAGATGGTTAGAAAACCCCTGAAGGATAAAGTTACTCATAGCAAAGAGTTGCCACAGCTCCTCGCACCACAGCGCATACTGGTTTTTAAAGGATGTGTCTCTCTCCTGCTCCTGCCAAAGCAGAACTTGCAACATTCAGTGACACACACCTGGATTTGAAAAGTGCTGAGCACACACTAGGTCCTGATGCTGTGGGCAGACTGTTCTGCTTGTCTGTGGCAAGTAACCAGATTGGCATCACTGTGCTCAATCAGATGACTAAGAAAGTGAAAAACAATAGCTGAAGACTCAATTCTAATCTCAAGCCATACTGGCACAGTCACATGTGGTATTACTGTGGTTTAAATTCATGCAAATGAGAGTGGAAACTGGCCTCCAGTACAAGTGCATGCTGAGGGAAAAGACAGTTTTCCTTTTAGACATGACTCCAGTTGTACAGTCTGAGATTCAATTAAGTTTTGCTTTTCTGACATCTCTTTCCAAATAAAGGCGCAGTCTTTGTGCTAGGCATTTTGAAAAAGAAAATAAAACAAAATCATACGTTTGGCAGGACCTGGGCATTCCTGCTACTAAATTGTTCTGTGCTCCACGCGAAATTTCAATGTATTCAAGAAGGGGAGTAGCCTCTTTGACCAGTGTCCAACTGTTTAGCACTGCTCAATGTGAGCTTTTGCCCATGTTTACATGTGGAGTGGAACACAGCCATTCAACCACAAAATGTTCCCAAAGCAAACATCCAAAACCTGGTTGCTGGCAAGGTACGCTGACAGAGGCTCCTGAAACCAGTCATTCACAGAATGCCAACACAACACATTACCACTGGTAGAAAGTACGCAAGGTTATTTTCTTACCTCCTGGGAAGAGGCCACTGCAAGTGACAGGAAACAGCAACTGGCAAAGCAGAAAGGAGGGGGTTTCATCTGGATGGAGAAAGAAGATTGGTGTTATTTCAGATGTGCAGAAGAACATGCTGTTAGCACAGAAAAGCTAGCACATGTTGCCAAGAGCATGTATGAACCACCTGAGTTAGAGTGTAGACATTATGCTAAGTCAAGATTAGCTAAGCAATACAGAAATAAAGCAACAGAGGTAAAGGTAGAGACAAAGTAACTCAAGCAGGACACAGCAGCTCCAGTCATTTGTTGGAGGGGAAGGTGAGATCAGGAGGTGACCTGGGTTCCTTCAAACAGAGGCCCACATTTTTGTGACAGCCCATATTTTTGTAATCCTGGGTCATGTCACTGTAGCTCTGTGCTTATTCAGATGGATGAAAATACGTACTTGAAGTTGGCACACAATAGAAAGAACATAACAACATGCTGATATCACCCTTTGGGACGCTATGAAAAGGCAGAGAAATCTATGAAACAGAGCAAAAAAATTACATCCCTGCAAAAATTGTAAGTAACAGCTCAGGACACAGCTGGGAAGGATCCTTCTTAAGGAGCACCAGCTTTAGAGTGACTTCTGGAGAGTCCAATCCCTTTGGCACAGTGCTAAGAGATCTACCCATCTTGCATGTTCAGAACTTCTTGCAGAGGTGACTGTTCCTTGTCCTTCTGTTCCTTGGCAAACAGACAGGCCCATCCACATCTCCTCCTCTGTCACGTCCTGTGAAAGCCAAGCCAGTGTCCACAGACTGGATTTGTTTTCCAGCATCAGCCTGCAATGTTATTTGTACTCATCAAAACACCACGTCCCAGAGGGGCCATGCTCCCTGGTACACCTCCCATGGCAGCCATGTGTTGGCTCAGGCAGGGGAACTGGGGCACAGGGGTGACAAACTGGGCATCAGGCACTGCCCACCCCCAGTCAGTGTGGGACAGGCAGGCTTATTCCCAGGGGAAGCCTCTGCAAGGGAACACACTTGGAAGGGAAGCTGAATAAGGAGCATTTTCCTTGCTCTACTCCATCACAGCCCAATGTGCTGTGACCAAAGTGGAGTCCCTGCAATGACAGGTTTCCTTGAACCATGTTAGCCCACCATTAGAGGTCTGAGGGCTTGGCAGCAGCCCACCTGAGTTCCCCAAGGAGAAGGAGCCTGGCACTTGGGTCCTCTCTCCAACCCTTGGGTTGGGGGTCACAACAGTAATGCCCTTTTAAAGAGTGCTTGCTTGCATTTAAAACCACATAACCTGTGTGCTCCTGCTTCATAAAAGGTGGTCGTGACCACTTTCTGCCACCACAAACTTTACATTGTACTCATGCCACCCACCTCTCAACTTTCCAGCCACCAGCAAAGCCACAGGCATACCGTCCCTCACCCTCCTTGCCACGTTCCACCTCTTGCCCTGCTTCTTCCTCATCTCAGAACTACAGGGTTGCTAACTGACCAACAAATAACAGCGTTTCACCATAGCGCGTTCTCTCCTCCCGCATGTTAACACCTCTCCACCAGCTGAGTGATCCCTGCACGCACCCAATTCTTGTTATTATTCTGCCTGTGCATTGACACCTTGTTGCGTGAGCTGTGTTGATGGATTGCAGGTGCCCTCACTATGAAACTGGCCAACAACCCACTCACAAATTTGCTCCACTTGTTAATATTAAAATCATATGGCCAATGCCTTCTTAAATTGGTTCAGGCTTGAGGTACTGCTGCTTCACAGTAGGAAAAGTGTTGCAGCAGGCTTTCTGCAGGCCCTGCTATTTATGGTAAACACTCCACTTTGTTGAAATAACATAAAATTTTGAGATAAACCTATTCTAGCAAAGGAAACGTTAAAGTGCCACCGTTCTGCGTTATAAAAGCACTTGCACTGCAGCTGCCTCCCATCATACATAGCTCAATGCAGGGGATGTCGAAGACCTGAGGACCACATGTTCTCTGCTTTGGTGAAATGGTAAGGAAAAGATCTGAAGTGCTCCTACTGGTTTGATGATCTTTGCTTTACACAGACTAGTTAGAATACAAGGAAGTGTCTTTTCTGTAGCTTTGTCTGGGTACGAGGTTCTCTAGACAGCGCCAGGCAGGGGTCTGCTCTGATGTTTGTGGCAATGTGAACTCTGCCCATCCAAGACTGCAGAGAATAGTGGAAACTGCAAGGGAAAGACCAGCTCAGGTTCTTTCAATAGGTTCACTGCTTATTGAATCTGGAAGGTGGATGAGAATATTTGCTGTTGTTCCTTCATCTATTAAGCAGAAGAGCGAGGGAAAATCCTCTTTAAACGTTCAGTCACAAAACTTTGGGCTGATTTTTTTAACAGGGATTGGCTAAAGAAGGAGTGAAGCTGGTTTTCGCCTTCCCACACAATTTAGCTCATTCTGGGGCATCTGTCGGCAGGGCCTAATACGATCTCTTGGGAGTTCAGCCACCATCAAAATAAAATCAAAGCACCTTAAAAGCCTTCCAACGTAACACATGATCCCAAATACCTATGATGTGTATGTGCTCTCTTCATAGATTGTTTTCTGGAAAATATTTTAACAGGTGGATTGGCAGTGATGCAAACAGGGACCGGAACCCCAACTTCACTGCTATTTGAAGAGATAAGCACCACACTGTGTTTTATTTGCCTGCAGTGACACAGAGGACTGGAGCTGTTCTAAAACTGACACACTTGCCAAAGAACCAGGCAGGAAACATGGTTACCGGAGTGGGCCAGAGCATCCAGCCAGACCCGAGGAATTTGCCTATTTTCTGCCAACTCCTCTCATGGAACAGAAAAATAAAGGAGCATGAAACATGTCCCTGGGTGCTGGCATGGCCCTCGCAGGGATTCCTTGCCAGCCGAGGCCGTTTCCTTCCTTCACAGAGGTGGCCACCTTCTTTTTCTAATTATTAAAATACACAGTTTGTTACAGGGCCTGAGCAGCAGATTCTTTGCTGTTCCAGTTGTGCTCAGATGAGAGCACAGATGTAGAAACAAAGATATTAAAGAGACCATACAAAATGAGAGCATTCGTAATGCATGGCCAAGCAGACTGACTTTCATAAGTGATCCCCTCCTGCTCACACAGTCAGCTTTTGAGTTACACTGCTTAGTGAAGAAAGCAAAGGTTGGACTGCAAATAGAAATGGTGGAAACAGCTTTGTTCCAAGGCACTAACAATTCAAATGAGCAATGGTCTAAGCATATAACCTATGGAGCAGGGATCAGCATTTACGGTCTGCCATGGCTAATGTAAAGTCAATTATGGTTGGGAATTATCAGTGAAAGAGACCAAAAAACAATGAGGTTTTCCTGGAAATCCTATTTACATGTCAAAAATAAGAAAAAACTAGGAGGAGTGTGTGATTCTGCAGCTAATAACTGCTTTCTAAAGAGAAGTTTGCATGCCACCGTTATATGCTTATATAAGAACATTCCAAGGAACATATTTTAAAGGCTGAGTGATATTGCGCACTCCACGATATCCCGTTAATCCTTCCCAGAAAAAGCTGTGGCTTCCTCCACAGATACATACTTCAAAGCTTTGACTGAGATTCCTTCTGTCTACTTTAAGATATTCAAGTTATGAGCTTATGCATGTAAGTGTTCTGAATTTCCTCTTTTGCAGGAACCAGAGTTCACTATCTCATCGAGGCCAAATTCAGACCTGGCCTCAGCTATTTGAACTCTAAATGCCAGAGAGAAGAGCAAAGGGATCATCTGAAGAGGCAGCAGACACAGGATCATTATCAGAACAAATCAGTTGAATGCGGAGAGCTGCTACCAATGTCATAAAACAAATGCATACATCTTCCAGGGGGATCTTCCCAGCATAACTCCATGCTCTTGCCTAGCACTGCTTGAGAAGGCCACCCCACGAGTTGCTGGTTTACGGTAGTTGAAGTGGGATTAGCCTTCATGAAAGGCTCAGGAATACTTTTTCTCAGTGAAAGTTTACAATAATATTTTAAAGACTCTCAACCAACACCCGTCCTTAAGCTTTGAAAACAGATAATGCATTTTTAATGGGATTACACATCTGACAAGGAATTTGACTAATTCCTCTGATAGCAGACAGCTTCCTCCCCGTAATTCATCTCAAAAAGATCAAAAATCAAAACACTCCCTACCATCTTTGGAATGGCCCCACCGCCTGGAAAGGATCAGATCAATTCCAGCACTCCAATGGCAAGAGAACAGAGCGCAGATACCTGACCTCCACACAGCCTGCTCTACCAAAATAAGGGAAATAGAGAAAAGCCTTCAGGACAAGGGCCCACTGGGCTGCTGACACTGAGGCATTGTTCCACAGATACATTTGGCAACCAGTGCTGTAGCTTACCCGAGGGTTAAGTGTAGCTACCAAAATCTTCAAAGCCTTGTGAGTCAGATCATGCCTTTGCTCTGGTGAGCTAACAGTTGTGAAGCACTTGGAGGTGTCTGAATTTGAGGTGTTCTAAAAGGAAAAGCACAAGAATTTTCATTAGCTTTTTTATTACTCACCCTAATGAAGATTTCCTACTCATAACCATATGCTTTGCCATACGCTAAAGCCCTTCTCCAAAGGAGGAGAAATAACCACATGGCTGTGCCTTTAACGCCACTTGCAGCATAATCCTTTGTAGACGATCCACAGCACAGAACCAGCAAGGTCTGTCAAGGCATTTTTAGCATTTGTGCTGTTAAAAAACAAGAAAGAAACCCTGAGGTATTAGGGTGCACTAATCTTTAGAAAGGTTAATTTATTCATAGAGATTTTGACAGAGATGTATGGCTAGGCTGGAGTCCCAGGCACTTCTTCCCAAGGGGAACTGCTACTGCAGACACAGCTTTCCTGACATAAGAAGAGAGAGGCTTCACACACAGACCCAACTGCATTAACTTGGGGGCTCCCGTGCATTTAGAGCACATCTACTTGCTGTGACCAGCAACTGAAGCTTCCCTGCTCCAGCCAAACTTTCACTGCCTTTGAGAAAGCATCCCAGAGACCATGGTCTCATGAGCCCTGCAGATAGCAAAGTATTGCTTTCTCTCACAGAACTAATAGCTAATGAGCCCCTTTCCTCCTTCAGAGGAAACACCTCCCTGCAAGCAGATTGAGACGAATGCTGCAAAACCACTTCAGAGTGGTGCAAGCTGATGCAGGCACGGGATGGATAGCACATGATGCTGTCTCGATGAAAGAGATGTGCTCTTTCACATCTGCCTATTCAGACAGATCATGTTTCTGTTTGATTCCTTGGAATAATGTTTTGGATTTCTAGACCGCATCTTGGATACCTGTTCTCAAAGCTGAGTGAAAGTTGGATATCCTCAAAGTTAAGTGAAACTATATTAATTTTTCTGGTTATTTTGCAGTCTCTATTCCAACCTGCCAGAAGATGAATGCTCCATGCAACCATCTATTCCCATAAAGTGAGGGTTTTCCCTGAGCTGTGTGTGCAAAGCACAGGGCTAGACAAGGATTTCAAGCTGCCAGAGCACAAACTGTACCTGAACGAAGAGCTCATCTACTTTTAGGGAATCCCTCCCTGTCCTTACAACCACTCACATGCAGACTAGTTTTTGCCACTCACACTCCCTGTTTCCACCTGCATTTCTAGCCCTGCACAGGACAAGGGACCAGGTTAGCTAGTGTGAGCCAAAAGCAATCAGGCTCTGCTGACCATAGCTAGTTAGCTGCTAGTTTAGATTATTAACCTCTTGCACTTAATGAGAGTCCTGAGGCTGCTTAAGCCACACGACTAAATTTCCCCTAACCACAAACATGGAATCCTCATTAATATGAATCTGAGACACTTTCCCAGGAAGAAATAACATGTAGAATCGCCCCACAAGCTGGATTTAGAAGCATGTTTGAAACTTCTGCAGTTCAGTTTAATTTGTCCCCAAGGAGAAGGAGGAAAGTCTGGATCAAGAAATGGATTTTTATTTGTAATTGCCAGGTGCCACCAGACCCAGCACCACAAATACTTGTCATTATTTTCTGGGGAATTTTACTTGAGAAATGACCCATTTCTAACAGACTTTAAGCCTGTGCTATGCAAACAGCAAACCAGCTTGTCTGAAAGTAATCTGGACCCGAGGGCTAGCAGAGGAATAAAAACAAATACAGCACAAGAGGTTTTACAAAACCACAGACACCACCGGGCTTCCCGGGCTGAGGGAAGGAAACCTCTTCAGGCAGCCTCCCTCTTACACGTCTGTAAGTTACATTCTCCAAGATGCATCCAAGTGATTCACAGATCGCATCCCCCAACAACCAGCACCTGCTGGCTCAGAGGTGGAACGTGGCAGCTCTGGCAGCAAACACTGTGCTGAGGACAGGAAGCACAATTTATTGCATTAGTTTGAAACTCCAGGAGGTGAAGGGTTTAGCAACACATGGTGACGTGTTTGCAGCTAAACTGTTGGTCTCAGCACTGCTCAGGACTTCCTTAATGTCCACAAGTGATCAGGGTGCCTGTATTTACACTGGATCCCAAACATGACTCGGCTTTAATGCAGCTCTGGGCGTGCTCTCTCATCGCAGGATCATCAACCTGGCACATCTCTGTGAGGTGCTTTAACCTCAGTGGGGTGTTCTAACACACAACGGCTTTGAAGTAACAAGTGAGCCTTTCTCCCAGGTGGGATTATGCTGTAACAGAAACAGGGGCTCGCTTCCCCCATTGTTCTGTCCATTGTCTGAAACATGAATCCCTGTCTCTAACCTCAAAGCACAGCGGTGTCAGGTGAAACCTGAACACTGCAGGGAGGTGGAGGCATTTCTCTGAAGTATGACTGGATCTTACCCTTGTCCTGCCAAGGTAACACCCTGTGGGAAACTGTGCTTCAGAAGCTCACATCCTCTGATAGAAACAACCCACCACAACTGCTTCAGAATCAACGTCCTGGAAAGCATCAGTGTCTAATGTGTTATCCCCTGGTGTCTGAGCTACTGTGCTGGCAAAAGCTTTTCATAATGACAATCACATACCACCACCCACATTCACACACACTGGTTTGCATTACAGAAAACATGGTACAACACAAAGCCAATTTCTCTGTGCTGCAATTGGGGTTGGACTTATTCCAAGCAGTCACTATCTAACAATCTCCTTCCAGGAGTTCCCACTCACTTCTCCTGTATTGATCTACTTTAATGTTGGTATCTTGTTGTAATCTTTTCTTTCCCACGGATGCAAGTGCAATCCCAAGAGCAGATGTGCCTCATTTATGTGTATAGCAAAGCTCAGTTGTGATACATTTAAAGGCCTTTCTCAGGTATGTTTGTTTGGCTTCTCTAACATGTACACAGTGGCTTTCATTACATTTATTTCTGGCAGGTTCGGTTGAAGTTTGAAGGATCAAATTTCCTCTCTCCAATTGAACATTTTTTCTCAGGTTTAGTAGCAAAGGACTATTTGTCACATACTCAACATTCACATGAAAATGTATTTTTTCCTGTAAGAAATGGCTTTTTGACACAAGCAGGTCTTTTTATTTTGGAATGTTATTCTGCAGCCTGTCCGTAAGGAGCCTTCCACCAGCAGGAACTTCACACCACACATCATGCAGCAGTGAATTCAGACAAGAGCTCACAACACAATGGCAAGTAGTAATGGACTATGCAGGTTTCATTCCTGATGGTCATCACTAGGCTCAAGTGACAAATAAATTCCTCAGGCTTCCACTTCTTCCTGAAATACAAGAGCTTGCAGGGATCAGCAAGGATCAAGACAAGCCATCAAGCAGTGCCAAGGCATCTCAGCAATGGAAGCTGCTCAGCTTTCCTCCACTTCTGTGGACCACAAAGTACTGTCACCCTTACAGCCAGTTCTGTCCTTTAAACTGCTGTCATAACTTTATAAACATTGTCACTTTATCTTACAGTGCAGCTGTACCAGACTTTCCCTCATTTACTGGATGGCAAAAGCTATTTCTTATTGTCATTTAGAACAAGTAGTTTTCACTAGGAAGGTGCAAAATCCCCTCAGTGCAGCCCAGAAACTGAGCAGCTTAATATGAAAAGAAAAAAAACCCTACAAAGAAAGAGCGAAAGACAAAAGATGCAGGCACTGACATATGCTCAGCAACTCCCTCCCACAGATTACAGGTAGGAGCAACCACTATTCACAGGACTTGCATTCCACTGGACATACCAGGGCCTGCCTCCCAGCCAGCGTGGGCTCTGACACCACAGCTCTGGTACCTCCTTCTGACCTTTTTCCTTCTCAGAATGGCAGAGACAGTGATGCTGGCGGCTCTGTGAGTCTGAAGAACGATTCTGATACCTCTATGATTTTCCCAAGGTTTGCCTTTTTCTGTCTCTTTTTTTTGACATTTTACACAGGACAGATGTTGTCACCGAGGCTGCTCTTGTAAACAAGATACGGAGATGGGCTGGATTGGGTTACCTTGGTAAAATAGCTTAAAATAAATAAAAGGATGGTTGGTCTCTCTCGGATGAATTAGCTTGATTGGAACTGTCAGATTAAAAAGGCCTAAATAAACAGTTGTGCATCTATCCTTAATGGAGTTAAGGGCCCAGGACAAGTAGTAAAGATACAGAAAAAGAAAGCCCAGATGAGGGAATTCATCCCTGTGCAGATACAGCTGATACATGTGTAAGCATCTCCTAAACCCCCGTCTAAAGAGGGTCTTGGATTTACAGAAACCATGGATTTGGTTCACAACACCTACTAAAAGCTGTGCAGATTCTTTTTGCCTGCTAATAAATAGTTTCATAGAAACATAAAAACATGAGTCAAGAATGTTTGAAGATGAGAGAGACCATCACTGCTCCCTGTAATTTCAGAGCTCCCGGCCCAGGGTAAGATAGGACATCGCTCCCCAGACTGCACTTTGGATTCATTAAGTCCTTAAAAATCAAAGTTATTCCATTACCTTGACCTCTTCTATAGGATTACCTATGTCTCAGTCTATTCACAGTGCTCTTACATAGGCGCTCTCTCCACTTCTGTGCCATAATGGGTTCCTCACTGGCTGCTCTGAGCTGCTAACCCATTTTTGAGACCTTACAGCAGACAAACCCTGCCACGGACACAGATGAATGTCAGCAGCTGATAAGTCTTCCTGAAATGACTATGCAACATCATGAGAAAGACAAGAGACGTAAGTGGAGATGTTTACACCTTTTCAGAAGGAAATGTAAAATTCAAGAGCATTATTCTCCCACTCTTACTGGTGCATTTAAAAGACCCACAGTAACTGTATCACTGTGGTGCAAAAGTAAAGCACTGATAATTACAGGCCCTGACCCTGCTTACAGCAGCACCTTTTTTACATTTGCCACCTTGAGCTGTTCAGAATGAAATGAATGAAATTTTCACTCTGTCTCAGACCATTCTTCCCCCCAAAAAATCATCTAAAATAGCTCATCAGTGCGTTAGTTGGTTTGTACACTAATAAAATGTAAAGAAAGGCATATTGTTTTCCCATGCTAAATATCATCTATAAATGGCACGGTCAGGAACATCCAAGAGGATTAGATTTCAAGTTATTAGAGATCACTGGATACTGTGACTCTCTCCCAGTTAACAGCTATGAATGCAGCACAGAAACAGAGGTACCTACACAAAGAATTTGGCCAACAGCAAACATATATTATTGTAAAGTTGTCTAGAAAATAGATGCTGTTCAGACCAGAAATTACCTTAAATGACTGTTGAGTTGACTGGGTTACAATATTTTAAGGATCATAAAAATAAATATAGTTGTCTAAACAGTGCGATGCAGTGTATTGCCAAGTCAAACAGCACGGCATGAAGGGGTGCTTACCCTGCGTAGCACTGGGCTGCCTGTAAACTACAAGAACGGGGATGAAGTGACTCTTTGTTCGGTCTGTGTGTTTAAAACTTGACGAGTGCTCCGTGGTATCAATCATGCCTGTCAGACAGCACAAGTGCAGATCTGTTACACTTAAAGGGTTGTCAAACGAGACATGATTTAATTTGTCATTTCTCTCTCCCGCTCGCCGCGCAGCGTGCACGTGCTCTTCATTACTCTTCATCATCAGGAAAATGAATACATTTTTTGTATCATTTTTTCTGCTCCGAGAGGGTGGAGGGATGGTTGTTTACCAATGACCCAGCACTTGTGAAGAGATCATAAGCAGCTGTTCCCTACATGCCCTCACGATCCGAGAATTTAACTGAAGCCGTGGGAGGAGTGGGATTGGAGAAGGGGCTATTGGGTACATTTTTTCAATAGACAAAGGCCCCAGTCCCACAATGCTCTGTAACAGGGCTGCAGGAACAGGCTCTGGAGCTTGCCCTGCATTCTGCTCTTCACTGGGTTTTCCTCTTCAAGCCTCTCTACAAAACAATTTAACATGGTATCTTCACATGATGGGTTTGGAAGCACAACTGCCACAGCTTTGCTCACTGCAAGACTTTAATAAAGATTTCAGTTTAAAACTTTCTGATTTCTGTAACTCTGAGCATGGTTTATTTTATTCCTGGGAGCAGCTTCACCTGTGTCATACTCCAGGAAGTAAAACATATATACAAAGTATCAGAACGTTGTGGAAAAAGACTAACTCACTTGTTTCACAGTGCATGTGGGATCTCTTTCATTTAAGATAAAGACTGAATGACAAAGAAGAAAGGAAACAATGTAAGGAGAAACACATTACAAGAGGAGGAAGAGAAACATTACTTACTGCTAAGTATGCTTTTCAAATTGGTGGGAAACCTGAAGAGCCTTTGCATACCTGTGGATGCAGTTACTCTTTTTCTCCTCAAAAACAAATATAAACTAATAAAAACATTCCTAACTCTGGGCAGAATTCCAAACGCTTCTTGACCCAGGTAAATCCCTACTCTTCTCACTAGGACCTGATGTCCCAGAATTGTCCAAGGATGCCACAGTTTGCTATGTATTAAGCCAATGCTTTTGCAGTATAAAGCTTGTTTTATCTGAAGTTGAGAACCTTCAGAACAGCCCTTGGCAGAACCACGGCTGTGCAGTGCTTGTCTTCACACACTTCATGGAGAGTGGGGTCTCCCCTCTTTATAGATGAGAAAAGTAGAACACCTCTAGGATGCGTGAATGTCACAGGTCACTCATCCAGTCTTTAAAATAAACTAAACCCTGGAACAACACTGCCAAACAGAGCAAATACATGTACTTCAAACAAGCCTGGAAACCCCTGATCCTGGGTCACCAGCCCTTGCCTAAGCTTGGGACAGCAGCAATTCAGGTGAGATCCAGCTGTACCTTTCTATTTACATTTCATCCCTCACAAGAAGTTGGATAGCAAGCCTAAAAACCAGGTCTTTTCACTTGCAATGGCACCTCTCTTTCTCTGCCATAAACAACCTGTCTGCCTTCTGCAAACACGTTCCTCATGCAGCTGGGCCTAGGCCAGCTCAAAAGTAGATGTCATGAGAAACTCCTTCCAAAGACAACAGTGACAGTCCTGTCTCACACAAAGGAGAGTCCAAACTGAAGTCTTACTTATTCTAACGCTTCCTATGGAAAGATTTTACAGGTCCCCTATGAAAGTGAGCTTGAATTGAGGCCAGCACTAAACTGGTAAATCTCTGCCATGCTCCATCATTGTTATCAGCAGGGTCATTGTCTGAAATGCTTCTAAAATCAGAACCTAATGATACACCATTGGAAATCATGAAGTTGCAGCTGTCAGCGTATTTCACTCGGTGATCCTCAGGTAGAGGGATCCAATCCACAAAGCAGGAGATGCCACCCATCATTTCATTCAGGACTGAGGGACAGAAGTTACAGGAAGAAGAGCAGCGAGTCACGTGAACTTTACAGAATGACCCACTGACACCCACTTTGAGTATCTGGAAGCTTTAAAGGTCACTCTTGGCAATGAGTACTATCAGGACAGAAACACTTGCAAAGGTTTAGGGTCAAGATCAGAACTTTTAAGATGGAAAGACACCTTTTCCAATCCTGAGAAAGGGTACCCAAGTGGAAGAGCCTGAGCAGAATACGGTATGTAGTTTGGCTAAAGCAAAGAAGTGGAGTAGGAGGAGGTAAAACACATGCAGAACAAAAGCATAAGTACTACATCAGAAGGGAACAGCACAAATACTGAACTTCACTCCAGATTTTCAAACCCAGAACTAAAAAACCCCCAAACTTGAAATTCAGCATCTCGAAACATGATATCCCACTTGAAAACCCAGTCAGAATCCTGGACCTTGAAGGATGGGAATAGGAGCAAGACGAAGAGTTGCCTTACTGCATAGTAATGCTGCTGTTCTTTCTTTCATCCTGCCTTACTTGAGGCATAGATATTTTTCTTTTACAGCCCTTTGAGCACTACCACAATGTCATCTCAGATGGCTTTCCAGACTGTATTTTAAGGACTTAGTACTGTCCTCCTGAAGGACTAGTACTAAGGGAGAGCAGGGAAACCCAAGTACACTGCTAACACCCGCAAACCCTACCAAATGAATTCCCTGCTATGTGTAATGTTGCAAGTGAAGTATCATCAATCCATAGAGGAATACAAAACCCACATACAAGGGCAAATCACTCAGCTGTAGCCTTAAATTTGGCCCGAAGCCCCTTTCCAAGCATGCCACCTGCAGGAGACCAGATACGTGACTCCACTAACAACCAACCTACTGGAGCATTTCAGCGCTGATATTCCTCAAGGAGTCAACAGCAGTAGTGGAGAACCAAGAGGACAGTGGGCCTCAAGCACACGCTGGATGGTTTTTCTGAACTGAGTCCCAAATCCTGCTTTACCTATTAATGTGAATAGCCCCATTGAATTCAATTTGACTGCTTATGGGAACATGGACAGAAAACTTTGGCTCTACTTTGGTAAACTAAACTTCAGAAGCAGTCCGAGTACACCATAACAAAGCCCCTAAAGCCAGCACGCATCATGAAAGGAGCTCATTTCATTACTAAATCAATTTATAAGCATAAAGAGTTATCTGACTAAAATATGGGTATTGCCTATTTGAAATACTGCACCTCAAACTTACAAAATGTCACCAATAGGCATCCCTTAAGGAAGCAGGCAGCATGCTGCCTTTGGATGCCCCAACTATAAATCAAGAGATTTCCTGAAGTCTGCCTGAAATAGTGGAGAGTAGCCAAAATTACATGAAGTGCTATTTGTGTGCTATTAGTTGTGGGGTGGGAGTGGGAGGAGTGTGGGAAGGAAAAAGGGGAAGAAGGAAAACCACTTTCTTAATAGTTCCTACAATGTTTGGAAAACATTCATTCATAGCATCCATTTATCAGGCTTCCATGTAATAACTCTAGGCCAAAAAAAGGAACAGAAATAAAGCCTGAAGGGAGGTAGGTGGGAAAGGAAATCAGGGATACTACATTTTAACAGGGAAAAACTGGAATGCTGTCAATGTTTCCATTTAAAAGAAATATTGCAATTAGAAAGCAATGTTTGTGTCTAGGTGCCATTCAGAGGTAGCAGATGATGTTGATTTGTTCTGCTCAGCGGTTTTATATCTGAACAATAGTCTAGTCTTAGAACTTTTCAGATTTGAGATGCAGTCAACTGCAGCCTCCCACCCCCAGATGCATTCGTATCCACTGTAAAAATGTCTATGGTGCTGTTCTGATAGCTGGGAAAACCCAACAGATATGAAGGCCAGGCCCTGTGGCACAGCAAAGCCCAGGACCCTCAGACATCTCCAAGCTGTAGCTGGAGCACTCCACATTCTGTGCTGACAGCATCACTCTAAGAAAGGGATGCTAGGATATGTTGCTATGATGCGTGCAATAAACAGAGGGTATATATGAAAGAAAAGTCACCACTGCAAACAGAGTGTTCCACACTATCCAAACTCCAGCTTTGCAGCTTGTTTTCGGCAGACCCAACAATCGCAGTCATCCAGTGGCTGGGTGAGATCCCACCGGAAGCATTTCCATTTCCTCATGTGAACACTGAAAAGGTCCTAAGCAACTAGTCCCCACGATCCAGTTTCATTGTGAATTTGAAAAATGCAGCAGGAACCATGAAACTGAAGTGAAACAATGTGTGTGTGCGCAAGGCCAAAGACAGAGGATGGTGGCGAACAGCTACCAGAGCATCAGTGTTTCCACGAGCGGCCTCCCCTGCCAAGCACTGATACCAGCTTCAATGCAGAACATGTTGCATCAGCTGTCAGCTGCAAGGAAGACAGATCTCAATGCAGCCAGAACACAAATTCTTCTCCTTGTGCTTTAGCGGATCCTGTTCGTGGCTGTCTTTTGATGTTTCTAGCTGAGAGAACGATTTCATAAAACAACCAAAGAACCCCTCTTTGGGAATCCTCGTTGGTGCCGTGTTTTTGATTAGTGCTAATGTTTTTCTGGCCGGCTGTGAAAATGCATTTAACTCTAATTGACCAGGCATTGTAATTCCAAAGCTTTATGAAACAAAAATCCAGAGAGTGACAATCTGATACAGAAATCTGGCAAAGGATGATGTATCTTGCCCCTCAGAGACAAGTTTAATGGAATAAAAATATTGATCTAATATAGAAAGATTGGATATACATTTTCCTATAGCTCTCAGTATTATCAAGGGGGCAGGGGAGAAAATTCTTAACATGGAAACCTATTCATATTTGGAATAGTTTCCTCTTAAAGGAAATGGTGTAATTGTAATTTCAGTGCTCACTGTACCAAGAACCAGACAAAGCACTGAAGGCCATACCACAGAGAAACCCTGCACTGGCTGATGACACAAGCCTATCTTCCCAACTATTAACTCCTGATTCCATTATTTCCTTTTTCACTGAAGCTGGAAGCAGCAGGGAGAGAAGCAGGAGGAGGAAAGCAACAGAACTTCCTCACTAGGACTGCAGTTATTGTATTCAGACGGGCAGAAATGGACTAAAATACTGTTTGCCATTTCCTGAAGAGCTCCTTTTTATGGTAGCCATAAGGAAACCATGTGTTTGCTCTACCCAACCTCAGAACAGGAAAACACAAGCCCAGTTGATTCTCATACTGTAAATATCAGAGTACATTTAGATAATGCATTAAATTGGATCTTCTTGTGGGGAAAACCAAATCTGTCAAGAGAATGGACTTTTGAATTTGGGAAGCGAGCAGCTCTGCTGTACAGTGGTAACAATGACACCATCAACTTGGTTCTAGTAGTTGATACTAAACCAAAAGAGGATCAGAGAGATAGAAGAGCACTGACTAGATGGCACCAGGCAACTGTCCACTGCTCTCCCTCCTGTTTCACTTCAACTACAGCACAAACTGTGGATGATTTCTCCCTCTTTAGGTTTTGAAGGGGGGGGGAGGAAGAAGCCTGGAAAAAAAAAATGAACAACCCAAGAGAACACTGCGGATAAAGAAAAAAAATCGCAGCATCGAATCAATTAATGCGAGTTCTTCCTAACTTCCATGCGAGCTTTGCCTTCAATTAGCATGATCTCACTGAACCCTCTTGTGTAGGCCTGGAGCAAAAGCAATGGAAACTTTCTCCCTTCTTGTTTTAATCTTTCACCAAGTCCTGACTTTCGCCTCCAGCCCGTCTAATTGAAACTAATCTTCGCGGGCGAGGCCTGTCTCTTTCCCTTAATCCCTCTCTAAGGAAGCTCACATGGTCCCAATTACAGCCACACCGGCCCCTTTTATTCCCCTCCTCGTCTCCTTCTGCCAGTTTCATTTTTTGAAAGTTTGCATTATTAACTCCATGCTTGCGAGTTCCTGTCTGTCACGGGGGCCTCGAGATGTTATCACTGGTTGCCGATGTATAAGGTTACCATGAAAGCATTTTATGGATTACATTTTGCAAAAAGGCGATAGAGGGCATGATAGCCAGCACAGTGGCGAGCTTTATAGGAGTTCAGATCTGCAATAAATGAGAGGCCAAGGAAGTGTTTATCTTGGACTTAAGTGTATACCTGCTTTGCTATCTGGAGGCAGAGACAATAACATCTATGAAGGGATCGCTAACATTTACTACAAGGGTTTCACAGAGATGCTTATGAGATGGGCTGCTACCCTGGGAGGAAGGCAAGCCACAGAGACACAGCCACGGAGCCCAGCTGAAGAATGTGTTTAACATTACAGAGTTAATGAGGTTACGTGAAGGCAAAGACAGCACTCGCTAGTTCCCAAGCTGGCTCCTAATCCCAAGTCAAAGCCTGGCCCACTAATACTCAAGCTCAAACAATTTAGTAAAAATAGACAATTTTCTTTCGCTTCCTTTTTCTTTTATATACTTCCTTCTCATAACTTACTGAGTCCCAGGCAATAGCTTCTGTGTTCCTCCAGTACCATGATTTATTGCTTGCTTATACAGTTTCTGGTTCAAAGCTAGCTGCATAAATCAATCACGGTGGTTGTTCCCCTGAATACATTCATTTGAAGTTCTCTGTTGTAGCCGGGAGAAAGGCTGCTCAGCACCACCAGAGACCTCCCTCCTTTCCATCCCCAAAGTTCACTCTGGATTTCTCTGAGCACTAACACACACATTCCAGAACAACCCTCTCAACCTCATTTTCCTTTTTACGCAAACAGTAGCGATGCATGAGAAGAGTCCTCCTCCCTTGCACTGGCAGTGTAGGTGGCATCAGCAGTGATCTACCTGATGCCCTGCAAATAAAGGGAAGATATATGAAGGATAATCAACTACCTAAATAAAGCAGTATTTCCTCATACTGGCTTTTTCCCTTTGGAGAGGAAGGAAAAGCGAAGGGAAGAATTACATGTGGCAGACGCAAACACGTCTTCAAGGGGAAGTTCCACTACAGCTTTAGTACCCAGCTCAGCCTGTACATCCCTCCTGAGCAGCTCAGAGGGAAAAAAGAGGCTCCTCTTCCTTGTTCTCAGCCACCCAGTTAGGATGCCTAAATGACATGGTACTTTACATTGTCCTAGAACGGGAGAACGCTGCAGGATTCCGGATTTTAGCCCTATAGATGGAGTTATTCTTTTAATTCACAAGAAAAGCTCAAACATGGAAAACCCGATGTGCTAAAAACTGAAAACCAGACATTCCTCAAGTAAGTACTTGAAAATATCTTATCACTTTTGTCAAAGCATCTTTTCTGTATCCAAAGCATTTAACGTCTTTCTAAGAGTCTTTACTTCAGTTCACTGAAGTTTAAAAGCAAAAAGTCATTTCAACCAGAAAGATAATGGCATTTTTTAAAATGTCAAATACCATATTTTGACAACTCAAAGCATTTTTCCAATACACAATCCAAGTCAAGAATTCCTCAGAAACCTTTCCCACAAGGAAAACTGGCATTTTTAGGAAAAAATAATAACTTGCACATCTGGATAATGAATTCTTGGCCAACACTAACTCATGAACCATAGTCTAGTTAGCAGCACTTCCACCTGCGCAACTGTAGCAGACTCACAGCTAGATCCTCAACGAAATCAGCCACAGAGTAGACACTACAGCTATTTCAGTTACTCTTGCGTGAAGCCTGCTCACACTTTGGCTTTAAGTGCTCCTAATCTTCCTTTATAATGGAAATCCAGTATGTGCTTCTCTCCAGTGGTTTTTTCAGTATGGAAATCTTCATGACTCATTTGTTATTATTTCAGTGTCTTTCATAAGACACTTCTAATAAATCCCTGTAAAATCTCAACTTTCAGCAACAAAAACATTTCTGCCTCCTACAGTTGAGAGTCAAGCTTGAAAATCCCTCCCCAAGTTTAGTTGGCAACATAATGAACTCACTGAGCTTGGTTTGAGTCCGGCTGCTGGAGGTGCTGAGGGAGAGTAGCCTGGTCCAGTATTTTTAAAGGGTTTACTGCTAATACAGGTTTTTGAGAAAATGCATGAATACACACTTACATATGTATGCATGCATGTGATCCTTGCTGTATCTTTTGCTTCTTCTGGGAGATCATCTGGTCTTTGAATATGTTCATGCCCACCTTCTCTTTGGCCTAGAAAGCACAGTCAGCAAGAAACTTCACATCGCAACTTCTACTTTGCTGCAGAATTCTCACATGTGAGCTGAGAAGCAAAAACTCATAGCACGACATCATACTTTTTATGGCACAGCAAGAATAGGTCATTCTTTGCCTGTGATATTTATGAGGACTTAGAGAATGATTAACTGAGGGGGATGGTGGAAATGAATCCTTCTAAACAGTGAAGCTTTGGATTCTCCAACCAAACGAATGGCTTTTGTTCCAGATTTATGATCTTCTCACAGCCTGGCTGTGATGAGTAATGACCTATCTTCACACTATTAAAGAATTTATTATGACTATTTATCACTAAAGTAACGTAAGATTTGAAGAGGTACTGAATAATGCTAGGAGAGCAGCCACCGTTGTCCTAGCTGTTAAGTAGCCCAAATACTGTATAAAGTATATAAAGTGGGGCTAACAAAGGAGGGTGTCTGCTTCCAAGTACATGCTCAGAGGAGAAAGTATTGTGGAGAGCATTTGGCTGGGTAGGAGAAAGTCCAGAGTCCAAGCAGGTGTATATACATGGGGAACACCTCCAAGGGAAGGAGGGACAGAAAAAACAATTATGTGCACACTCACACATTTGATTTTCCCTCTTTTTTTCCCAGGCTTAATGATGGGGAGTGAAACAGATCTACAAGATTATATCTGAAGTACGTAAGTCTAACAAGGCTACTTCAAATGGAGACTGAACCCCTCTAATGGCTGAGTAAGAGAGACCCTAGAGATGCTGCCCACAGCAGAAACAATCTTTAGAAAACAGAAATAGTGACACTGAGTGAATAAGGAGTACTCCGGATGCGAGGATGCTCCCTGAGGATGTCCTAGAAGCACACAACACTCTTCATGCCACTAACCCGGAATTCTCCAGTTATCAATTGTAAAATTATCGGAACTGCAGCTGCCTTCGAGACTTTTCAGGTTGGTAACCCAGCCCGAGCCCAGCACACAAGACAAAAATCCACAGCCCCTTTGCCAGCTGTGGACTAGGCCTTAACACCCTGACCTCAGTACCAGCTACCAGAAAGCACCAGAGAGGAGGTTCAGAATCTGCTCCATCACATGAGTTAACTGCTGAAAACACTGCTCCTGAACGAAACACGGTCCAGCAGAGCAAGTCACTGCTTACTGGAGACTACAGCCCCTCCTGTGAGACGAGTTCTCCACTCTGCAGTGGGTTATATTCTGATGGCAGGCCTACCCGTGCAATCAGGAGCAGGAATGGCCTGCCCCCAGAGTCCCGGCGCACAAGCGCGATGCAGCCGCTCCGCTTTTGAAGCGGGCTGTCAGTAACTGTCATCTTTTATTTTGCTTCCGAAAGACAAATATGGCAACACAGACGTTGTGAGCAGGCCAAAAGTATTATAAGTGTATTTTGCTGAAAGCAATGTTGATTTGGATTTAGCCTAACACTGCTTGTAAAACTGAATTACACTGAATTTGTTCTAAACAGCTGTGACGTTTGGATCTTTACACACACACAGAGTCTGCTGGCTATAGTAAAACTGCAATTGATGCTCAGTGGAAAGGCAGCTCCTTTCAAAAGCGCAGGAAGTCTCTATCCATGCTATCCAGGCCTCAGGAACCAGTGAAGTAAGTGAGAAGAGAGAATTCATAGGAGAGTCTGGCTTCTCGATAGCTGTAGATAATCCAATTCCAGGTCAATCAGAGACAGGGAGCAGAACCTACATGGCTCCCTGGAACCTCATTCAGTCTCTGGCCAACAGACCCCACAAGCAACACATAACATTGAGTTTTTGTAACACTATCATTCCACCGACACACGAACTCAACAGTAATGGCCCACAACCTTAAAGCACCATACAAATTCAAGGCAATAAGCCTGCCTGAGGGTGCAAAGCCCAAAGACAGCGACCACCACTGAAGCAAATACAGTAGCTGGAATTTAAAGAGGAAATCAGCAGGGTTGGACTAGACTCAAAGATCTGACACTCCTGGAGAGGCATCCTCTTACTGAGGAGTTTATACATTTTTCCAATGAAGCGGGACAGAGCAGAACTGCAAAAGTCAGAAGCAAAACGCAACAGTGTTTGCATCACACCCTTCTGCAACACTGTCACAGCGCACCAGACAATTCTGACTTAGTTACTGGTAGGGAACTTCTTATTCGAGAGAGGGAAAGGCTGTTCCCTTAATCGATGGCAGGACAGCCATGAGAAACAGACCGTTGTCTTTCCTAGTACTCCGGGTTAGGATGTTTACTTCCTCCCTCCACAGAGTACTCTGTCACGGAAGCAAGGATGGTTTATGCTTTAAGGGCTCAGTTCAAAGGCTGTTGATACCTCATGACATTCTGATGGAGTTTAGATCAGGTCTAACACCTCTGAGGCAGTGGCTCCTCACTTTCCACAATGTATTTTTGTTCCACAATCCAAAGAGCTCCAGGAAACTTCACAGGGTCAAGCCCTGGGCTGAGCCAGAGTCTGCTTTCAGGCTGGGATCCCAAGTCTGCCAGCTCTGGGCTTCCTTGGTTGCAGTGTCTCAGCTGTTCTCACTAAGCTGCTGTCTTGACCTCCAATACCTTTTTCTTTTCCTTCAGGAAAAGAGGCCTAGTTACTTGGCAGAGCCCAGCTGTGACAACCAGGTCTACTTTAACCATGTAGGTGGATGAGAAGGGTCACTAATAAAACAATGATGGTTTCTGTGTTCCCAGAACGCAATCTCAAACCCAATATACCAATGCCAGGCTCCAAGTTCCCTAACCCCATCTGTAGCAATCATTAAATAAACTCTTAACGGTGTCTTCTGTAGCTTTTAATAGACTAGAGTACTTATACTGTCAGCTTTTACCGGGCAAGATGTAATTTTCCAATAAACACAACCTCTTCCAAAAAGCAGCACTTTCTGAACTTTTTCCAGAATCCAAAGGTTTTGGCTGCAGCTGCAGCAATGGGAATCAAATTATAAAAACAAAATCCCTCCTTTCACTCCATGCTTTCAAATGTTTTTCCAGGGCTGAAATGAGAGGCGCACTCACTATTTGTTTCTGCTTCTGTTGGCTTTTAAAAGCACAAGAGGGTAAAGGAGCTGGATGGCTGTAACTTTCACAGCTTGCTTATGTACACAGTGCCATAACCTTTGTGTCTTGCTGTGAGCAGCTGCACTGCAATTGTATTAGTCTGACTGACTGTAAACTGTGTGGTAATATGTAAAACATATTGTGAGTGATGATGACTAATTGGAGAACATCTTGTGAGACACTCTAAACGTGTGCAAAATGTCATCCAGCTGTAAGCTGCGTTCCAGCCCGACTGGCTCTGTATCACTTACCAGGGCTTCAGGGCTCACAAGCAACTTTGCAGATGAATGGCATACGAAGCAATATCCCTTGTTTCAACCCCCTCCTCCTTTAGTAACTCATAATTGATCAGCAAAACTACAGTATCGAGTTCTGGTTTCCTAGTCTAGAGGAGCCTGTCTGTCAGTGGGAAGCTTGGACAAATCAGCTTCCCTTTCAAAAAAAACCAAACCAACTACCAACACCGAAACAAATCCTAAAAACAACCCTACCATGTTCTAAAATCTTCTGTTTCCAGTGCTCTCACAGAGGAGCTAACCTCTACTAGCAACCTGTCCTACTGCCATCAGCATTACCACAAATGCCAGAGACGCAGGGTAATAGCATCTTGCTCAAAAGCCAGCAGATCTTACCTTCAAGAGAGAAGTTACCCATTGGAAGGAGTGTATAAGCTGCCTATTACAGGAATCAAGACTTGCACTGGATGAAATATTAAGTTGCTCAACTGTCAGACCATTTTCCAGTTGTGCTGGTCTCCCCAAAACATTCTCTTCCAGCTCACATGGCAGGGAAGGGATTCCCCACCTCCAAAAGCAATTTAGTATTTACCTGAAAGAGCCTTTCTCCGTAAGAGATATAGCCAAGTAAATTTTACAGGGGATTTCCAATGAAATCTCTTAAGATTTCTTTGGAATTACAGATCTCATACATGAAGGACTAAGTGCCATATAGCAGTGAAATTTATCTTTTAATGGACATAGAAAACAGATCAGCTCTTTTCTTAAATGCCATTATGCAAAATACTCTGGAAGCAAAGATGATTTTACACTTAAAAATAAGAGATTAACTAGACCAGCCCAGGAAAACTATGCCAGTTTTAATAAGAAGTATGCTTCTTAAAAACATAGCCATCCTATTGTAGTAATATTACTATGGGCTATGTGAACAGCAATTGCCATGCAACACATCCATGACTGGAGTACTTATTAGATAAATATAACAAATTATGATCATTAAACAGCTTTTGTCTAGAGAACCCCTACAGCTGAAGTCATGTAGGAGCCCATAAGAAATGGAAAGTCCTTGTTAAAATGGAGCAATCTGTGTGTAAAGGAGCCTCCTCGGGATTATGCAGTCATGTCTCTAGACAGTGACACTGCAGATGCCCTGTGTCTTCACAGCATAACATGCATTTAAAAACCTTCAGCAAAAGATCCCCAACAATGTCTCCCATTGTTCACTGTAGCTCAAACTGGACCAAAACAATAGGTTGGTTGTAGTCCCAATAAGCTGGAACATATCTGCTATCTGGCATGCAGGCAAAGGGAGGTTTGCTAAGGGTAAAAGTAAGTCTGTCCTCCTTGGTGCTGAAAACCCTTTCATTTGCACTGATATTCAAGGCCCTAATTTAAACACGGACCATCTCTTTCTGAACACATCTGACTGGCAGCATGGGATAGAATTTCAGCTGTACAGTCTAGCTTGTCCATTATGCATCTGAACACTGTCGAGGCAACTAATAAACCTTGCCATGATCACTGCTCCCCAGGGCCCAGCACCAGCTCCTCCAAAAGCCACGGAGTTTTTGGAGATGACCAATAATTAGCAGTGGAATTTCACTCCCTGCACCGGGCCATGGGCAGAGGCAGGACCCGAGGTAGCCTTTGCAGGAGCTTCACCAGTTGCTGGCTCAGCCCTTGGCGTGCCTCAGGTGGAACACACAGCACTGCGCACAGCAGCCTGCCAGTGACCTGGTGTTCACCTCCATCGCTGGTGCTTTAACAGAGCCGTTTTGTTCCTCCCCGTAGTGGAGGGCGTCCAAACAGCAAATGTTCAGTGAGGGCAGGAAGAGCGTTTGAAGCAAATTCTTGCAGAAATAAATGTGAATTTACTTAACTTACCATGTCTCCTGCTTTTCCCCTCAGCCCCCCTTTTCCTTCCTACTGCTGTTCCTCAATAGCATCCCTCTACTTTCCAAGTCATCCTTCACACTCACCACTGTGTACCTCTCTCCCTTTTGCCACCCACTGCCTGTTTCTTTATTTTCTTTTTCTAATTTCTTTCCCTTCCCTCCATCTCAGCACTGACTTCTTTCCAGGTGAGAATATTTTACTCAGTGATTCTATTAAAAAAAAAAAACATTGTAAAAGAACTAACTCTTGCTGCTTTTAGCTCCTCAGAACACACTCGTGTAAACCAATAAAGCAAAAAAGCCTGGGACACCCGCAGAATCAAACCTGCATAGAAATATCTGTTTCCTGTGTTCTTGCCTCTAAGTGGACCTGAGGTCTTATGGCTTTGTCAGCGCACAGATTTTGTCATGAGTTTCAGCGTCTGCATGTCTGTGTTTCCATGCTGACTGAGTTTTCCTTTACAGCAAGTTTCTTCTTCTCAAGTTATGGACCACAGCGCAAACACTAGAAACACAAAGCTTCAAAATCGAATAGTTAGAACAGTAACTTTCAACAAGAACCCTGGTTTTTAAGCCAACCTCATCATTTTGGGGCAAAATCCAGCTTTTAAGGCTCCCTGGTGGATAATTATACTAATGTTTGACACTCCAATGCTATGGAATACCAGAGCCAGATAACCACATTTCCTAGACACAGAGAGTATGTTCCTTGCTTGCAATCTGCCAAAACAATTCCCAGCACTGAAGTTTGCTCTGTGTGGTAGCAACACCAGGTATCTTTGCTACCCACCCAGTGCCTGCAAAGAGTTAAATGCTCTCCCAGTCAAGATCCCAGAGCTCTTTGGCAGGGCAGCTACATTCAGAATAATACGCAGGTTGCCATTAAGTATGTTATATTAATACTTGTATTAAAATTTAATATAGTGATTATAGAGGAGAAAAATTGTACTTCAGATTAGGAAGGTATTAAAGAGTTTGGAAAAAAACCTTTATTTTGAAAGAAGCATTTATCAGGTAGCTCATAGGACATGGTTTATTCTTTATAGCAATTTGGCAGGATGTTCAGAACCAGGCAGCCTCCCCATTAGTAAGAACATGAGATTCAGCAACATCTTCACTTCTGTTCATCTCAACAATACGGACCGGAATTATGTTTCCAAACCCGAAAAGGAACCCAATTCAAAGGGGCTGGCCAACCATTTCTGCAGGGTAGTAACTATCAGCCAAGTACAGGGAGTCTATTGACTGGGGATTCTCTTTAACTGAACCACCAATTCAGATACTGATAAAAATAAACAAAATATCCCAACACTCGGCTTTTGGCAAATCCTTCGCAAGCCCCAGACAAGCCAGGGCTCAGCTGGAATCCAGAGTCACAGCCCACTGGCCTCCATGGGGATTTTCATGGTGTCCAGTTCTCCTCCAGACTACCTGGAAGGCTTCATATTTTCCAAAAGGAGGAAAATGGCTGCACTGGGACAGCATTGGAACCATTGATCCCAGAGGCCCAGATTCTCCAGCAGCAGAAGGAAACAAAGAAGCTAGTGTTTTGTGGGAATGAGATGGAAGAAAAATAATTTTGGCTGAACCAGCACTTTTCAGTGAAAACTCTTTTTGTTAGAAAATTCCCAACTAAGTCTCCTGATGGGAAACATTGAAATATCTTGTCCCATTGCTCTGAATCATCCCGACTGCCCTGTCCTGACCAAAGACACAGAGGATCAAGAAGTATTACAGGGAAGTTCTTTCCCTTGAATGTCTCATGGAATTAGAGCACTTTGTAGAAGCAGCTTTTCAAGTAAAGCGAGTTACAAAAACATTTCTTAGAAACATTTCAGTAGCAGAAGAGAAAATTGCAACTTTCTTTTGAAATTACTTCTTTAGCTTTGTATTAAGCAACATGAAGACATAAAGATGAAACTGGAACAAACCAGATTTTTAGTGTAACAGGATCACAGAAGCACAGACATCTACAGATGGAGGCAAACTAGGTTTTGTTTCATGGAAAGTTTTCACTGCCTTTTTCTCTACCCTGTTTTCAAACAGGATCCTGAAGTGACAAGTCCAAGCCCTGCTCTGGCTTCCTTATACAGACAGGCATTTATAAAACGTAGAAAATAACATTTAGTGTTAATTGTCAATAGCTGCCTTGCTGCCTTAACTTGTTTCCTTCACGTGCACCTTGAAGACAAATCAAACACACACAGAGCCAGTAGAGAGCCTGAATAAGCTGGTGTCTCTGGACTTTCATTAGCAGAAAAGCCACAGTTAATTTCCTAAAGAAAAAAAGGAAATTGAAGGGTTGGTTTTAATCTTGTCCCGGACTGAGTGAATCCAAGAGCTAGAGCAAATGGTATCCCCGTAAATCTAACAGCAGCCACAGTGAAACATTATCCTGGGCCTTTTTTAGGAAGTACTTAGTGTAAGAAGTAGCAGAAATGGTTAGTGGAAACAGACCCCTGACTCAGTGCTGCAGCCATTCCTTGATGCTGTGACCCTACCAGATGTGTCCGTTTCAGAGGCAGCACCAGGGCCAGATAAGGACCCTCACCATGAATTAATCAGTTCCCATTTTCTTAACCCCTCATGTGCCTGTGCAGTGCCTAAATATTGCTGGGGCTTATTCAGGCCTGAGAAAGATGTGTTCAAACCTTACCTGCTCCCTGAAGCCCCAGTGAGAGAACAGAAATCCAACCAAGCCAGGAGATGCTGGCAGCTAGCTCTGTAAGGCCCCCTTGGAGCTAGGGCCCAGAAAGACTCACCCATGAGCTTAAGGCTGATGCTTGGAACAAAAAGGCTTCATAATAACAAGAGGAGAGCCACTGCCCTGGCCTGCACTTTCCACCTGAGCAATACATTTGCAAAGCACTGATGGGAGTTCAGTACTCCAGGTCCCTGCTCTGACTGCAACTTCACACCCTCTCTCGTGCACTTGTCTTTAGACATGCTTTATTTCCCACACTGCATCAAGAATAATTCTTGAAGTAGCTCTACATACACCCCTCCAAGTTGAATTTCATATTTGGCTTCTCTCAAACACACATATAGTGATTTCTGTACCTTGGCAACACAATCTAGCATTGCCCTAGGCAGGGTTAGTTCTCCAGCCAGCTCTCCACACAATCTGCTTGCTTCTCACCTGCTCCTGCTGATCCTGATAATCCCAATGCATGAACTAGTCAGGAATCATTTGCGATACAAACAAGCACTGATACCTGACTGCTGTCACCTATGGAGGGAGAGGGAAAGTGTGACCCTTCAGGAAGAGTCAAGCTTACATGGTTAATGTGGCGGATGACTAAACTGGAAAACAAGGGGATGCCCTTGAAGTGAAAGGGGGAAGCTTGGGAGGGGGCCTGAGAGAGGAGAAATGCACCTTTGGGAGAGTAAGAGGAAGCACTAGTGTCTGAACTTTCTAATAACTAGCAGTAAAACTACTGTGGTCTCTCTGCCCACCTGTGCCTGAGCAACATTATTTCAAGCTTCCTCATGTTGTGCTTTTTATTTAATTTTCCAGGGAACACACTCTTTTATCATCCAGAACCGTGAAAGTAAATTAAGAAGAAATGGTTTTCCTTCAATTAGACTCACAGTTGCTTTGAGTAACTGCCTATAATTCTATTTAATGAAAAAATAAAATCATTATTCCAGCTCTCCCTGTGCCCTGTGACAAGCACCCAGACGGGCCCCATTAGCAAACACTGTAGATTTACTTAATTAGAAAAATATTTTGTTTTCTCCAATTTTTAAAAAAAGAGAGGGGAAAAAAGCAGCAAAAAGAAACCTCCAGGCACAATATTAATCTAACCTGTTACCTGGTGCTTAATAACTTATAAACTAAAGGCATCTATCAATCTGTAATTTGGTTTCCCCTTTGATCTGTTACAGCATTTGGTTCACAGCCTAGTCAGCAGGCTGGTGCTGTCTTATCCTTTCAGCTTCACTTCTAGACAGGAGATCCTATACCCCTGCCTAAGCACTAATGGTCTTTCTGGAGACAAGACCCTAGGGTTGGTGTTGTAGTCAAGCTGGAGGAAACAACAGACCTATAGAAGGGATTCAAGTACAGAACCTGGACCCACCTCAAGCCTATTGCTGTTGAATTTGAGGCCTGGCCTGTCTGCAGAACAAATGCTGCTCAGCACACATGGGTGAGATTCTTCTACCAATTCCTATCCATTTCATCTCTGTCCCTATGCATCCCACCCTCTGTCACCTTCCTTTACCTCCACATGGCTAACATACTCTTGGCTAACAAACAGGAGATTTTAGAAGACTTCTTTTGTCAACCTCAGCAGAAAAGCATAATGTCAAAGGGACAATTAAAAAGCACAGACCAGAAGTTATATCCCCAAGCACTGTGTATTCTTCATGCAAGAACAGTTCACATACACCCTCTGGCAGGGAAGACTAAACCTTTCTGACAACAACACATTTTCTTATAGAGCTTCTACTGGATGCTGGTAAAAGAAAGCAGAAAGTCCAGTGGAGATCCTTGAGCACAGCTGCATGCTTGGCACTAGGTGTCAGAGTTTTCCTGGCATTTACGGGTTACTTGAAACAATGCACTTTCATTTTATCTGCAGCTTGCTTTTTTATGATGATTATTCCGCTGTAGCATGAATGCCTCCAAGAAGAGGAAGTTTCAATTAGGATGCCGAAACCCTAAGCTGTAGTTTTATGGCTTTAAATTAACATATAGAGATTCGCTCCAGGTACCGTAACAAAATCAACATCCAGCCATGCTATCTGATTACATGAGCTGATAAAGAATTTATGGAACATAGCACAGGAAGCTCTCTCTTTACTGGCTGCCATTCCACAGGGCAGTGCCCCTCACGAGGAAATGGGGGCCAGTGGCCGAGGAGATAAGACACACTAGGCTGAATCCTCAGCTGGCATAAATCAGCCATGCTTCACTGACTGGGCCATTGCTTGAGCCATGCTCAGATGTGCTGCTGGCTGGAGCACTCTAGACTTGCTTGCAATCCTGGCAACAATTCATTCCCCTTTCTGTGGTAAAACTACACACTAACCCTACAAGGATTGCAGTTTCTCAGCTGTAACCTTCTTATGCCATCATCATCTCAGTTAGTAAACCACCTGAACAGATGTCTTTCGTGTGTGCATTTGTGAAGTATGTGCCAATTTTGAGCACCATGCTCAGGAAGGCATGGCCAATTGACTGTAGTTAATGACAGTACCACTTGCTAAGCAGAGCTGACTTGGGCTGGGTTCAACGCTGCACAAACTTTCAGAACCAAAACAAACACAAAACTTGCAGCATTCTTCAGAGGTGTTCTGCACTATTAGAAATTACACATTTCTTAAGGACAAAAAAAAAAAGGCTAAATTTCTAATCCCAGTTTGAAAGAAAGCTGCTCCTGCAGCATAAGGTCCCACTCAGCTATCATCCAGAGTCAGAGGCACAATCCTTCTTAGCTCCAGAGTTCACTGAACTTCTTCACTCCCCAGTGTAGTAACTCAAAGTCTGCCTGAGTAGATTCCAGACTTTCACCCATCCTTACAAACTATATTGAATTAATAAGGGCCAGTGATGTACCAGCAGTTCAGTCCAGAAGTCCAAAATCTGCGTGCTGAACTCAGAAGCCTCCCAAGGCCACAGCATCCTGCTTGTGCTAGCTCAAGCTAATCATCCAAGGATGAGCATTTCTATCCCCACAGACGGTGCACTGGTCCCCTCTACTGGTAATGCTTTGTCATGGCAGAAGGATGCCGCTGTATTACCAATGCATTAAGGCTGACACCTTTTAAGTTTAATTTTGTGCAAGCATGTACTTCTTTATACATCATAACAATGAACATCTTTATCATCATGAAGAGAATTCCTAGATTCCTGTGTAATAAGGAATCCAGCCTGATTTGGGATCAAGCCTGCAGTGAAATGAGTTTTGTCAGATTCCAAGTCTCCCAATCAAGCACCACGGATGCTCTGCAGCCACATCACAGAGAACTGTCTGGTTTCAGACTCTGGGTCTACCCTGCTATCCTGGAGCAGGATCAACAATACCCAAACCATCCTTTACAGATGTTTATCTAACCCATTCCTAAAATCTCTGGTGACAGATGTTCCACAACCTCCTTGGACAATGCGTTCTCATGTTATGATGAAATTCCTATTGCCTTTCATCAAATGATTGATTCCTGATCAAATGAGAAGTGCTCTTGGCAGACTAATGTGGAATAATTCCCAGACTGACATTTTACCCATTGTATAAGCAACAGGGTGAGCTTCATCTGGATAGCTTACCCCCCAAGGATCTCGGAACAGACACAGAAATCCAAAGTTTACACAGATAAGTGTCCATTTCCATAGCATTCCTGACATCAGACATACTGGGCACCACCAACTATAAACCACAATTTGCACTTCTCCCTCTTATAATGATTAAAGGAAGGAAAATTTTAATGTTTTTTTGTAGTAATAAATGGAGAGCCGGAATCAGTCTTAACTCCTAAATGTAATAAAAAGAAGTCTTAAAAACAAGAAGCCACCTTCAAAATGCATATGAGCTACCTAGTATTTATTGTCATGTACATTGGGGAATGGAAGCATAACCTTAAAGAAAAAAAAAAAAAAACAACTACCTCAAACTGCACCTAATTTTCCCATTAAATCATCAAAAAGTTTTTACCAAAAAGGGAACAACCAAGAAAAAAAAGAGAAAGCAAATTCTTTTTTCTTATAAACTTCAGAATCACTTAAGACGTTCACAGTGAATGCTGCTCAGCCCTCGACTTTAAGTCTAGCCTAAAATACAAAAGCCCTACCTGGTGTAACACCACCATCAGCGAGCTTGAACACTTGTGCTGCTTGAAGCTGGGACCGACCGACACTGCAGGGATTACAGGTGGAATCAAATCACAGCAGAGCGCCTAAAACCAACGGGATTAAACAAGGGTTGTTATAAAACACGCCTCACAGCAGTTTGGTTGATCATGCTGAATCCTAGTGTCTATTTAACATAACTATTTACTACCACACGTATGAGAGAAGGGCGGTTTCTTTCAGAACACTGACAGAGCCTTCTGCAGAAGCAGGGCCAGCTTCTACCAGGAAGGACAGACACCTGAAGTCTGAGTTGTGTGCACACTCATGTGCACGCATCCATTATCCACACAATGCCCAAGCACAAGCATAGTGCAGCAGCAGGAACAGCAAGGAAAAGCCACGCTCATCTGACTTCATTAATCTAACTCTTGCTCATGTATCAAAGTGCAGCACGTTTTCTTGTAAAAATGATTAAGCTGCTAATTAAGCTGTTTATAACTTGTTTCCCTGGTTGCTAATGATAATTAACATGCAAATTAGCTGAGGGAAGAGAGGCACAGGGGTCCTCAGTTCATTACCAAGTTAATTACTGTTTGCATACTTAAACATAACAGTTATAAATGGTGGTATTTAATGTAATGGCCAAGATGATAATTATACCAACGACATTTTGAAAAGTCATTTCACCATGTGCTATTTTTCTGGGTGATTAATGTTTCCATGGCTGGTTGACAAACTTAGTTCAAACCAACATGAGTTGGAGACCAAATAAGTTATCCCTTAACATTTTCTTATCCCTGTTTGTTTGAAAAGGAAGGAGGAAATAAAAGCAGTAAGTTTCAATATTAAGAGAGGAGGAATAAAGTGGGCTGGTTAACACCGTTTAATTTGAGTTGGCAGCATATCTACTGAGATACTGTAATAGCTTCATTTTTTAATACCTCACTGTTTGTTATTCTTCATGTTACAGCACTGCTGGGAGATCCCTTCCAAGATTCAGCCCATCACACCAGGCACTATCTGGCTCAAAAGGGCAAATCGCATCACAAAAAAGAAATTTTATAATGGCCATTTTACACTGGGAAGAATGGAAGCAGAGAGTGTAATTGGGGTAGGTGAAGGGGGAAAGGACAGGACTGCCACTTGCTTGGCATATTGAAGACTTTGTTCAAGTGACCCTATTCTGACAACTTCCCAAGTGGACACAAAGATGCTGAGTGAGCTGAAGAGTCAGCCTGGCTGGCTAATTGTTAGGGTGCAAGAGAAACTAAGTTTAACATGTTGAAATGCTTTCCTGTTTAGAGGCTAGTCATGCTCCCCAAATACACATGGTTGATTTTAGCAGTCACCACCTACAGCTGCTTCAGGACAGTCAAACACTGAAGTCAAGAAGCTCTGGTGATGTGCTAAAAAAGCTTACATCCTAAATAAATAAAAATGGCAAATAACATATCAGAAAAAAGAACTGATTAAATTATGCAACTGCATTACTGAATCCCACAGTTAAATCATAGACAATAACTGAGCCAGCAAAGGATGTGTGTGGTGACCTCAGTGTTTTCTGCTGTTACTGGTTTAATCTCAAGAATATAAACAAAAGGATTATTTCTTTCTCTAATGGAGCAACATTTTTCTTATAATCTTTCTCAAGTGCATCTTAATCCTGTTGTCCACAAAAGAGCCCTGCAATCGTTTGCGTTATCATTCTCATCCGCGTGAGCACAGACAAAAATAGTCCAGTGCATAAAGAGATCAATTTGGTTCTTTCAGCTTTGATTTAATCATCTTATAGTTTTCCTAGGACGTGTTATACTTCTGCAATTATCTGGCACGCAGAAGTTTGACCAAACAGCAGTCTATCATATTGTATAAAGAACAGCACATAAAAGGCTGACTGAGAATTTGAATACCCTGAAATGTTCCATGTACACTTTCCTACCAAACTATGTTAGGAAGTAGATCTGTCAATAACAAAGCTTAGAGGCCTCCGTTTGAAATCTGCTGTTCTAACCCAAAGGAACAGCAGCAGCTGTGGTCATGCGGATACAGTGCCAAAGGTACAATTTTCCTTCATGAGAGAAGGATAGCCTAACTCAGTCTGACAACAGTTACTGCAGTCTAACTCTCCTGGCAGACTGCGGGTGTGGAACTAAATACGCCTAGGGATGAAATTTCATCCTGTGGCTTCGCACATCACCAGAGCTTCTTGACTTCAATGCTGCGGATGTTCAGTCACCCAGCCTAGATAATTTAATACAAGTCATCTTCGCTCCCTGGCCTGCATGCTTACACCAGCCTAAATGAGAGCAGAAGTTGATGCTTGCTCTCCAAGCCAGTTACAGCTCAGAGTGAAGAAAGTCAGCCAAATAAATCAAAGGTTTTAAACTTTAAGTTACTAATGCCCCACCCAATTGCACTCCTTTCTATCAAAATTCATTCTATTCTCTTTTTTAGCCAAATTTCCTGTACCAAATGTCCTAACTACACCAGCACTTAAAAACCCTGATGTGAGGCCATTGTTACACACACTGCAAGCATAGAGAGCCCTTAAAACAAAGAAATAAGTGCAAGATTTCTCAGCACATCTCAGTGCATCTCCCGCTTTGCAAAGCACTTTACTTGTGCTGTGTTTACCCCCTCTGCACCCACTTCCCTTCAAAGATTTATCAGTAATCAGAGACATCATGAGGAGCTGCTGTAGTATGCTTAATATTTAATGTGTAGCATACTTAATATTTAATGTTTAGATAAACATCTCCACAGTTGTCGTGTCATCCCCCCGTGTTTTTATGATCCTAAAAAACAGGGCACAGGACAAACAGCAAATTGTCTGCTGGCTTGAGAAAACCATCAGGAGTCCCTATGTCAAATTGCTGGTTCTACTATTTAGACTAATGGGTTTTCACACTGTGCTCTGTTCAGCCACCTCAGGTATGAAAGGCCACAGTCCCATCAGAAATGTTCTCTTCTTCCATCAGCATCGAGCTTTTGTAAATGCTGTTTCTCTTATTCCTTTGAGGATCTAAGTTAAGGACCTAAATTAATCTAAGCTTAAGTTTAATGCACAACTTAAAATTGGCTGTACGCATACCACCTACTACATAATTCTAAATCAAAAAGATAATCTCTTTATGTTGCTGCTACCTTTCCGGCCAACTACATAGGTTGTAACAACGTCCCTTAGCCCATACACACACAGCAGTGAGCAAATGGACTCTGGACTAAAGTGGGATGCTTTATGCTAGAAATGATGGATGAAGGATACTGGCATCCTCCACATTCTTTGTATCTACAAGGCAAAACATGGCTGGAAGCAACTTCCACAGCACTCAGTCATGCAGCAAAGTCAAATCATGGGTAATGATTTCTGCAGCCTGGCCACAGCCCATTGAAGGCACCGGTCTCGGTTCTATTCCCACAAGCTGTGCTCGAACCTCAGTGGAGGGGCAGAGGCACATGGGTTTGATCAGCACAGCTCCTTTTAATGGGATTTCTATTTCAGAACTGTTTCTTTTTATGCCCTCAAGTCTTTCTTGGCAATATCACCTGTGGCCTAATGTGACAGCAATGCTAAATTATATCTTGATGGCTAATTAGGGTAATTAAAGTGAAAATAATCAAATCAAAGTAATGGGCAAACTCTTAACAAAATGTCAAATTATCTCTATTTATCATAGAGGATATTTTTCTCTTTTGAACGTCAAAGAACATGGGTAAGAGAAAAGGTTGAGCTCAGAAATTGCCGTGGCTTAAAGGAACATCATCAGTCTATGCACGCTGGAAAATATAACTGATTTACCGCTAAAAAATACTTTATTCTTGAAAAGTAAGATTGGAAACGTAGAGTTCACCACAGAGTTTCCTGTTTTGTAACTAATTCACTTTAACAGCGACAGCGAGGGCCATGGGCTCGGCACGCTTCTCCTCGGGTAACGGTTTCTGTTCCCGTCCGCCCCCGCCTCAGCCCGCCAGCCCTCAGGGGAGGCAAAGAGAAGCCAAGGCACAGCAGCACATCCCGCCCCGCTCCGCGAAGCCCGACAGCGGGGCCGGGCCCTCCGCAGCGACGCGCCCCGGAGCAGAACGGCGAACGGGTCGGCAGCCCGGTGCCCTCAGGCAGGCGGCATGGCGGCATGGTGCCCCGCGCTGCGCAGGCCTGCGGCGGCTGCCCGGCCCGCCTGCCAGTGTTTGCGGTCTCCAAGCAACAGGGAGCCCGGCCCCGCTCTCCGTTCAGTCCCGTCCACGGCTGCCTTGCCTCGCCTCGCTTCGCCTTACCTCAGCTCAGCTCTCTTCTCGTCGCTTCACCTCAGCCCTCGCCGCACGTCGAGTCGCCACAGAAGGTTCTGGCGGGAGCAGGCCGCGCTGGGCCCTAGCGCTGGGCCCTGGCCTCGGTCCCGCTCAGCGACCTCGACCTCGACCTCGACCTCGACCTCGACCTCGACCTCGACCTCGACCTCGACCTCGACCTCGACCCAGTCCCGCTCAGCGGCCTCGGCCTCGACCCGGTCCCGCTGGCAGCGCCCAGCAGCCGCCCGCGCTCAGGTATTTGTGGTCTCCGCCCTTCGTGACCTCGCCCCCCGCGGAGCTTCCTTCGGCCCTGTAGGCCCCTCGCCCGATGAAGGGCTCGGGCTGGCGCGGGCTCCTGCACCAAACCCCGCCTTCCCCCGGCTCCTGGGGCAGAAAGGTGCACGTTTCCTACCCCTTTCCCTGCCCCTTGAAGGCAAAGGAGAGAAGGGAAATGGCGGGCAAAGCACGAGGAGATCGTCTGTATCCTCCGTGTCCACCGCCAGCACTGACGTACCATTTGATAACTAACCACCAGACTGACATCTCAGCTGGGGAGGTGCAGCCCAGCCCCACACCCTGGGCAGTCAGTGGCGCTGGGAACCTTGGCACGGCTGTGGGGCTGCTGTCCAGCCAATGCTTCATGGCTGTGGACTGAGAACCTCTGTGGTGTTCCTTCTTGTGGCCTTGCTTCCTAGGAAGCCTGTCAATGACAGAGCTCTGGCTTTTTACAGCACCTAGGCCTGCTTATGTCTGTCAGTTAGAAAGCAAAAACCAACCTTCCCCAGAGCCCCTCACGTTGCTGGTTTTGTTTTACAGGCCCAGCCACACTGCCTGTGTGATGCTGCTTGGTGAAGATACAAGCACAGAACATGTCAGCTCAGGAGCTTGCGGCACTGCTCTGCAGAGAAGGGGACCACCATCTCGCCCAGCAAGAGTTACCAATAGCCACTGCTTTCTACATGGCTGCCTTCAGCTGCAGTGCCCCCACGGCGGTACAGAAGGTGAACTCCTTAGACAAAGGCCTCTGGGAGAAAGTGATCGCCACTCTGGAGATGTGGTGCGAAGGCAAGAACCAGATTCCCAAGATCCAGAGCAAGAATTTGGCCGTTGTCTCCCTCAGTGTGGGAATTGCAGCCATCTTTCTCTCCATCCTAAGTCCCAACAACGTGGTATCCTCAGTATACAAACTAGAGACTCTGCTCAGGCGAGGGTGCTCAGAGGAGGTGGTGAGTAAATGCAATACCCTGCTCAAGGCTCACCCAAAGTACTCAATGGAGCTGCTGCTGCTGAGGGCGTTGGCGTGGGTGCTGTCAGGGACACAAGTCAGCAAGGGAGTTGTGGATTATATCCAAGCCTTTGCGATGCATCGGGCTGAGGCAGTGGCCTATGTGTGCACCAGGCAAAGGGATCACCTGCCACAGGTCATCCAGGCCTTCTCTAATTATCTTTTAACATATCAGGAGGAAAGCCCAGGCACCAGTTCCTTGGACCAGTGGCTGGGCAACTGCTATGACTTCCTGTCTGCACTGGCACCGGGTGATATTTGGGTGTGCAGGGTGCAGGCAGCTTACCTCCTGAAGAAATGCAAATTTGAGGAATGTGTGGCAGTTTGCAGCAAGGCCCTCAAGGGCTTCTCATCTGATAATAATCTCAGAGATGAGAAAGCTTTGGGTCTGCTCTTGGAACGGGCTGCTGCTTATTTCTTCTTGGGTGGAAGGATGCAAGAAATGGTGCAGGATTTTGCAGAAGCCTTTGCAGCAGCCCCTGCCCTGGCAATGGAACACTTTGAAGAGCTTTTCTCACCACACGACACTGAGAGGATAGAAAAGCAGGCTAGAACTGTCCTGGAGGTGAAGTTTGCAGCCTACAGGGAGGCTGTGCGTACTCGGACTGAACTCAGAGGCAATCATGGTACTGAACTGCTCCCTTCTGTCATCCAGACAGTCCAGTTCCTCCTCCAGATCTCCCAAGGCTCCAAACGTGAACTCAGTGTTCGGCTAGCAGACTGCCATCTCCTGCATGGACACACCGGGACTGCCCGGGATATCTGTGACCACCTCTTGGCAGCAGAGCAGAAAACTTATTACAATACTCTCTTAGCATTGCGAGGATTCTGCTCCCTCCACACTCAGGACCATCAGCAAGCCCTGCAGGACTTTCAGAAGGTCATTGAACACGATTCCCCACATCCTAACAGCTGTATTAAAGCCTTATGTGGGCGCGGACTTACCCGGATTTCTGGTGGCAGCAATTACTTGACAGCCCTGGATTACATCACAGCTTGTCAGTTAAAGCTGGAGGAAACGATCTTCACAATCAAGTCCTATGTGCCATGGAACCAAAGGGGACTGCTGCTGAAAGTCCTCCAAGAGGAAGGACAGAAGATGCTCCAGATGAAGAGGTACTCAGGAAGTAGTTCGGTCTGTGGGCAGAAAATGGAACAGGGCTGTGTAGATTTTTAACAGAAAGAGAGCAGCTTGAGTCGTAGAGAGAGTACTTGCTTCAGCTAACTGTGAATAGGATACAGACCCTTTTAAAGTTCCTAATTAACATAACAGGTTGAAATAAAATGACATGGGTATGGTTATTGCAGCAAAATATTGTGATGGGATCCACATAGCCAAATCAGCTCAGTCTTTCAATGGAAGCTAATCCATGATACACCAATTGGCCTTAGCTAGGAAAGTGCAAAATTCTAGTGGGAATATGACAGATTTCTCCTTCAGAGTTATAGCTAAACCTATAATAAAACAAGGTTGTTGGTCGCTCTCAGCTCTGAACTGAAGGATTTGGTGGGCTATGAAGTACCAGGCCCCTAGAAAGTGTCCTTCCAAGACAGAGCTGAGGTGCTACTGTGCACATACTTGGTGCTGGCAATCCAAATGCTTTTTTCAATGCTAACAGTATTAACAAGGCTGGGAGATCTGAGATGGGAACACCAAACTATTCCAGCTAAATCCATTACAGCCTGAGTTTTTAAAAGTAGTGAGTTTTTTCCTTGAAGGTGGTCTTTCCCTTTTTCTTCTTTTGTTCTTTCCTCCAGAGATGCCCCTGGGGTTTATCAGCTGGCTTCTCTCTTGGTGGAGCTGGACACTTCTGATGAAGCATCACGAATCCTTTGTGCTGATGCCCTGTACCAGATGGGCCGTGCAGAAGAAGCTCACAAGCTCCTCTTGGTAGCACTCTCCAGAAATCCACAGCGGTCTCCCATCCTGGCTAGACTCGCGCTTTTGCAATTGAAGAAAGGTTTCGTGTATGATGGCAACCAGGTAAAGAGCTCCTGACAAGCAGAGAGCGTGACAGAGTGATGAGTGAGCAGGGAAGAGGGTTAGATGCATGGTAGAACTTAAGAGGGATCACATTAGAGATGTAGTCTTGCCACAGAGTGTTCCAAGGGCTTTCAGTTTCCCAGCACAATGCTCTGCTTGCCTCCTGCTCCTCAGTGTTACATGACAACTGTAAGGCTCCAGGTACAAACTGCACTGTGAGGCCACCTCATCACATGCTGTAGAGTTGGAACCCACCCCATCACACAACCTGTGATGGGTTTTCCAGGAGCTGTACCTACCCCAAAATGTGCTTCAATCATTTTTCAGGAATGTTGGTGAACTGGGCAGAGGTCTTTGAAAAGGACAGGAAAAAGCTGCATTTGACCTGACTTGATACTGCTTTTACCCAGACTGCAATGAAATTACTTATTACATTATCATGCTCGGTGGTTCATACGCATTTCCATCTTAAAACTGAGCAGTTTGCTGTTAGAAGCAAACTTCATGAATAGCAGGCTGTTGACACAGTGAAACTTGAAGGTGAGGTTCAACCTCTAGCAGAGCCTTTAAGATCTAAATACAGGCCACGTATGCAGAACTTTCTGTCTGTAGCACAGGCCACACAGGACTCCTAGCTAAATACAGCCCATTTATCATATGCTATTTAATGGCACTTCTCATCAGAGACTTTAACTAGGCAGAGCATGACTGAGCATCCTGCCCCTGCTGACAATATTGATGGGATTGGTAATTTTCCCCTAGAGAAAAGAAGGCAGAACTACTCCCTGATTATCCTAATGGAGCATTGTAGAGGCGGGGAGGAGAAACAGAACCAGAAGCTCAGATATCAGTCTGCAGTTTTCTTTCTTTAGTGGCTAATGGCTTGTGCTTCAAACCGTGACAGATTCCGCCCAAGGATTGCAAAGCTCAGTTACCGGGTTCTGCCATCAGAGGGAACTCTTGCATTTTCTAAAACTCCATATCCATTCTGCTGGCACAAGGTTTCATTATCACCACTTCCCCGCTCCTATGAAAAATAAGAGTTCTGTACAATTTGCTGCCCTTGGGAAGGCTGTCAATGGATGACATGACTCTAATAGAGTCCATACATTGCCCCTGGAAGCTGCATTCTTGTCTGCAGCTTCTGCTACAAGTTCTAGCTGGAACATCTGTCACCGAAAATTTGTCTTCAGAATGTTTTTGTGCACCTGCCTGTCAGCACCCAAACACTTGTCTCTGTTGAGGAAAAGAATGAGTTCAGTGCATGTGGCTGGTGCATCAAGATAACTTTGTTCTTGGTCTGCCTCAGATTTGAATACTGAGAACCTGCTAAGCACATCTGCTTTACTGGAGGAAACACCTTTTGATTCCTCTCTTTAGGAAATCTAGTAAGAAAATGCTGGGTGATTCACTCTAGTGAATGGAGACAAAGATACCATATGGCAGGCAAGATTCTTTTCACACTTTTTTCAGATTCCCAATAGCAATCCTAAATTCACTGGTTTCGATTTTACAGCCAAAAAGGGTCACTGGAATGCTTCTGTTCCACAGAAACTGTCTCTCTTTGGGGCAAGCATCCTGTGGTTCAGGTGTATTTATAAAAGGAGCTAACGCTGCCCTGGGTAAGCAAGGCAGCATTCTGTATTTCCCCAGACTGATTTCCACAACTGCAGTGGTGGTGAGGGATGATAAGAATTAATCTTTTCTCCAACATGCATTTACAGTGGAGCCAGCTGAGAAGTTAAGTAAAAGAGATCCATGGTCCTTGGTTGTCTGAAGCTGCAGTGAAAGGTGCAGAAGCACTGGGTAAAAGCATACTTGTCTCACTAGACAGTAATATTTCCAGCTTTAGCATATCTTCATTTCTCCTTTCATGCCAATCGTTCTCTTCTGCTTTTTTATCTTCCTTTGTTAAGCTGCTGAAGAAAGTGATCAGAGTAGGAGATACCTCCTGCCTCCTGCCAATCATGGACATTTTCAAAGATGAAGACAGGAAGCTGATGCAAACTCACTGCCATTTCAGAGCACTGGCCATCCTGAAGAACAAACAGGAGGATGCTGACCTCAAAGAGGCCATTGCCTACCTTTCCTTTGCCATCATTGCTTCAGGTAGGGTTATCAACATACTGATAGGAAACACAATGTATGTCTTCTGTACACTTTACTACATGTCTTTCCAGAGCTATTTTATATCCCATGCTTTCCTTCTTTACTGTGGTTTAAAAAAGACCCTTTTAGGATAAGCAGTGTAATGATGTTCTTCTGTTGGTCAAGGAAAAGCAGATTGGCAGGGGGATTCTTCTGTACTTAATGTAGGGAGGCTGTTTATCACAGCAACAGATACATGCTCAAAATACAGGGAAGTCTCAAGAAATTACTACAGAATTATTATTCCTTCTATAGAACTTGACTTTTCAGTACGTGACTGCACACAGATGACTGAGTAACGTCAAGATCCTGGTGTCCAGCTGCTAGGCTGCACTACTGTAACTTTGAAATGTTTCCCCAGAAAATGAAACGTGATCTAGAAGGAGATTAAAGCTTCTTTGAAAATACAGTCTAATTGTTTCCTAAGGAGATCAAAGCCAAACTGGTGATAAATGAGAGGAAAATTTTGTCCCCTGAACACCTTCCTACCAATGAAATGTACGTGGTACCTCCTGTTTCATGCGAATGAACAGTCACTGCAGCAAACAACCTGCCTTCTTGTTCCAACATCATGCATCATTATCCTAGCTTTTCCTAAGAAGCGAGATCAGGCTAACATGGAAATGCGCCTGGCATGTTCCAAGTCAAACCATGTTCGTATGGAAATGTGCCTCTCACTCCAAGCAAATGTTATGACAACAGCATTGAGAAGAAAAAGAGATTGGTTTATGAAAATGGGAAAAAAAAACCCTGTTAATTGCTTTGAGCTAGTTCCATTTCACAGCCCAGGCATTCCAGCTTATCCACTCCCCACCTGCTAGAGCAGATGCTTGCTTCTCTTATTTGTGCTGTTCCTATTCCATCCTAACAAAATCCCCAAGGGTTCCTTCTAACTAATTGAATGCTAATCCAGCTCAGGTCCTGAGGTGATGGTCATGCCATCAGTAAGTTGTCTCCAGTTGCTGCACGTTAATGATGTCTTTGGAGAAAGGTGTGTTGGAGGGATAGATGTGCAGATACGAAAACATTCCCTCATTTTCCTTTTGCTGCTTTCCAGAGCAGCATCACAACATTGTCTTTTAGAGGCCCCCTAAAAATACCTGGAAGACCTTATGGCAGAATTGCAAAGGACAAAGGTTTGCAGACCTCAAAAATTCACAGCAGTAGTTTGGTGACAAGTGCAAACAAGGAAGGCTCTGCACTGTCAGCTAGCTGAGCCTGGGTATGCCAGAGGAGGCAGAAAAACACTGGCCTGCATGGAAAGTTTGAGTGTCTAATAACTGCAGACCACTCCTTTTGCTTTCATTGGCTGTTCCTGAGGAGACCCACTCTTGTTGAGACAAGAGGCAATCAGAAAAGCAGTCATGGATATTTGAGGAGGAAGTGTTGATGGACATATGTATGTGTTCTTATTAGAAACCAGGAAACTTTTGAGCTAGCCAAGCAATGTGATTTTATGATTTTCATTCTGTTACCTTTTCCACTCATTCAGCTTTTTATTACAATGTTCTTTTGGCATGTTTAACTAGCCTGAAGACTCTTTGAAGTGGGGCCTGTGTTTTTGGCGTGCCTGGCACAGTATAGTTCCTGTCTGCAAAGTTAGAGTTGAGTCACAGTAGGACAGTTACAGTTAGAGTATGCATTAGCAATTCCACTGGCAACAGAAACAAAGGAAACTATCACTTAAGTACTCTCATATACATCATAAGGCAAAGTGGCATTTTCCTACAGCTTCATCTGGATATCCTTGGATATCCTCTCCAGCACCTTCCTTATGCTTCTTCCTGTCACATCTGTGGACTGCAGTTCCTTACCAGAGCACATCTGCCTCCACCCAGCACACATCTCTTATTCCACCACAGCTCTGAATAAAGTGTTTACTTTTCACTCCTGCAGTCACCACAACACAACATGAAGGTCTACCACATCATTTGCACTTGGCCACTTTGAGGCCCTTCAGTGGGGTTTATAGTTGTCACACGCTCCAAGTAAGCATGGCTGCATTTCTGTTCTCCAGGGGGTTATGCTGAAGATTGCCTTCTCATCAGGGCTCAATGCTATGGGCACCTTGGTCAGAAGAAAACTGCCATTTTTGATTTCAATGCTATCCTAAAGGAGAACCCTAGGAACGTGCAAGCTCTGAGTGGACGAGGGTTCATTTACCTTGCTCTGAAGCAGCAGAAGGTATTATCATACATTGATTTGGTGGTGGTATTTCTGATGGTATTAAGCAGTATTAGTGTAAGGTACCACAGGTTTTTCATGGGCTCACTGAAATCAAATGAGTTTACCAGAGACTTTGGGCAGTGAAAGGCTCTTGCTTTGGCTGGTGTATCAGTAGTCCACCTGACCTTATTGATTTGCTTTCTCAAGTCTAGAGACAGAAAAACAAAACCTTAATCATAGCTCTTACTGGCACTACCATGCATTGATTTGCAATGCAGCAAACTCTCCCTTATATTTGATATCACATTTTCAGGACATGATGTTGCATTAGATGAAATGCAGCAACAACAAGAGGAGAAAGAAAGAACAGTTTCAAGGTTCAGTGAGTCCCTCTCCATCATCTATGAAAGTTTATGTGTACAATTAGTTTTACAGTGGACTTTGGAGATTGCAGTATATCACTGCCTGGAAATCATGTCAGATGTCTGCATGGTTTATCTGCTTCTAATATGGTCAACAGCCTTAGACTTTACCTACATATCACACCATTGATTGTGTGGATTTGTGCTGGTTTATCCTGCCTGACCCAAATCCTGCACTTACTCATTCACAGCATCTCCTCCTTGTTGCTCTAGGATGTTTTTTCAATGACAATCTGAGTTCAAAACACTGCAAATAGTCATTCGAACCTGTCCTTATGCTCTTATATCAGCTTTGCAAATGAAAACAATGCATCACAAGGACAGAGAAGAGCAAAGAGCTTCCAAAGGTGTGCAGATGACTTGTGGGACAACAAAGAACTGAAAACACCTAAAAGAAAAAATTATCAATTCATATTGTGCCATTTCATCTTTTGGCCATGTTTTCACACAGGAAGCAGTGCAAGATTTGATCTCCGCACTGAAGGTGGAGGCAGGAGCTGTGATCCCAGCAATCCTGGCTTTAAAGCACGAAGCCCAAGGTTTGATCACTCAGTGGCTCCTTCAGCATGGCAGGGCTGTGTTAACTGAGCTTGTTGCTGCTAAAGACCTTTCAAAAGAAGAAACCCTCAGGGATCTTCTCATGCTTGCAAAAGCACTCACTAAAATTGACAAGGATGCACCATATCACATCTTCTACACAGATGTTTTAATTGCAAATGGTGAGTTCCAGTTCTTTCCTACTGCTGCTCAGAGTAAGGGAACGAAAGAAAGCCAGTGTTAAGTGGCAAAAATACTGCTGTAGAGTACTTTTCAAGAGAAGTTTGCAAATGTTTCGGGAAAGGGTATGAAGTAATTGATACCCTTGGATGTGGACAGTGGACAGGCTACTCAAATCCTGCTTTAGTAAGTTTTCTTGATGCCTCTCCCTCCACACGGAATGGGTTATATAGCTTGTACTGATGTCAACCCCCAGGAAGGTACGAAGAGGCCCTCAAACACCTCCAGGAAGCATTTGGCTGCTCTCTTGCTGATGACTTCGCTAGTGCAAGGCTGGCAGTGCTGCAGCTGAAGAGGAGGAACGCGACAGCAGCAGCTCACTCACTCAGTGTCCTGGCTAAGAGAGATGAAAGGGAGCTGGGGTTTCTCCTGAACTTCATAGACGCTAAGCAACGGCAGCATCTTGCTCAGGTACAATCCGTTTTCCATGCCACATGGGTGCATTCAGTGGGGAAAGAAATGGGAAGCAATCCTGCAAGGCTGCAGGGATTTTCCCTGCCTTGTCTTGAATAGAAGTGTGTGGGAAGACCATTTATCAGAGGAACGAGGAACAAATTGGCTTCTTCCTCCAGCCTTCACTCCAGCCAGATCAGGGAGCTGAATCCAAAGTTCTTTCAGTGCAGTGACCTTGCTTCAATCTCTAATAATTCATCATTACCACTTCTTGCCACTTGGGGGAATTTCTCCTTGGTCTCCCTAGTATGAGACCTGTTTAATCCCAACGCTAAAATGCAGGGGATATGAGGGGCAGCAGCTAGAGATTTAACAAGATCATTGCTCAGCTGTTCTCTGTGTGAGTTACACAGTGCTCATAGCTGCCTTCTGGGGAAGGGGAATTTATCTTTGTTCATTTTCTTACTGAAATGAAACTCAAGGTTCTGATTCAGTCCCATTAAATGCTTCTTTTTGCTCTTTTATGTAACATTTAGAAATGTAAATATATTTGTATAACACGATGAGCCTTTGAGATTGGCATTGGTTTTCTCAGCTGAAACCGTGTGACACAAAAATGGCACATTGTTCTAGCCCACAAAGGATGGATTTTTCAGTATTTTCTTCAACTTTCTCCCCCAAAGTACATCCAGCTCTGAGAAAACGCCTCTAGTAATACAACAGGACAAGGCCAGATTGATGGTGAGGAGTTTTAACATTCACTCAAGCATCTGCAATTCTGATGACTCAGAAGCTCCGTGTTCTGAGAATCAGTTTGCTTTCTTTTACTCAATTTGTAGATTGTGTGCACCCTGGTGAGAAGCTATATTGTTATGCTTTCTCCCAGGTTATAAAACAAACAACATGCTGCTATACTTAATGTATCTTGAGAGGAGTGCTTTGTGAGTATCTTAGCAAAACAGCAGGAGGGTATAAGTAAACAAGTATTAATTTGCTGGTCCCTAGATAAACCCCATGACAGAGAAAAGAGCCCTTCTCTTCCGATAATGTAAAAAAATCAGTCTTACAGGGAAGAGTTTTAAGATTTCAAAGCCCATTTGCAATCTCTCACTATATAAAGTTGATAAAGATACAATGAAGAATGTGTTTAAGGAGGCCCTAAGGAGGCGTCTACAAGTGAAGATACATTTTACAGCTGAATTTCCCTTGCTGCCACATGACTCGTTCTGTGTGGAAGCCACAGCTCAGTCCATCTGTGCTGCTTTCTGAGCAAACACAGGAGGGATGTTCTTATGCTGTCAGGAAGGAAAAAAGAGAAGAAAAAACCCCAAGCAAACTAATTTGTGCATAGTTACACTGCAGCGATGGTGCCACGGGTTAGTGGAACCTTTAACAGGGGAGAGGCACTTTATTTCTCTCTTTTTTAGCAGCTGTGGAACAGGGTCTGGAATAAACCCCTTTTCCGGTGGCTCATTTATCATGACAGATTCCTCTCCTGCTTGGGAGATAAGGGTGGCTGGAACTCGGCCCCAGTGCTGGAAGTCAAATAGAGTAGTTTTCATTTTTTAATCTTGTGCCTTTGTTCAGTGAGTGAACACTTGGACTCAAGCACCAGGAGCCTGTTCATGTGTTCTAATCTTTAAAGAGTCAATGGCTGTGATTGCTTTTATAGCTGATCAGCCCAGAATCACAAATCTTTTTCTACATGTGTTTTGTAACCAGGGGACAAGTATGGACCTTGCTGGGTTGGGGAAGGAATTGGTTAATTCACCTGCCCAGTGTCTCAGAGGACTTCCCAGCAGCACTTCCTTCTGCCTGCGAGGTTATTGCTGTTTGTGTGTGAAAGGAAGATCTCAGTAAAAGAAGAAAAAGCTTACAGACAGCATTAGTGCCCAGGAATGGCCGGACGTTGCCAGGGCTCCTAATGACACTCCAGTTGAGGTGGTTCTTGCTGTTCCCTCCATGTCACAAATAAGGAGACTGAAGCAAAGAAGGGTTTAGTGGTTTAGGCTCAGCCCTTCATCTCAGCACTCCATGTACAAAAGCATTGCTGCCACATTGTTCTAGAGTGTTTGGAGATTACAGGCATTATAGCAACGTGTCATCATTATCCTGGAGTCTGATCTGAAAAGCTAAAAATAGTTCTCCAGGAGCTGAATAGGAAAGGGTGGAGGAAGGAGAGCTCCTTCATGTACCTCATGAAGAACAAAGCAATGAACCACCTGCATTATTTATAGTTAAAGGGGTCCCATGCTAAGAAATTTGTAAACAACTGGGAGAGCCCTACGGGAATAGGGATCTGAAAGATTTATTAAGCTGCAAAAGGTCAGAGGAAGGGAGTTTGCTTGCTGCTAGTGCAGCTTCAACCCTTCAGTTTCCTATGTCAGAGGTTAAATTCATGACTGATTGCTAGCTCCTTGCCCAGATCCTCAGAGCTGTGCTCTCTCTTGGCTGTTGACATGCCATAGGGTATCCAGAGCTGCTTCCTACAAAAGTTATATGTGGTGTGTGACAGAATTAGGCCCTCAGCCCAATGCAGAAGTTGCCATTCCATGTTCCTTCATGGGATATGGACCCCAAACAAGGTCTGCAGGTAAAGAAGGAAAGACTTGCTCTGAACTGCTCTGAAAACATCCAGTCCACTTCCAAAGCCCAATGCTTATCAGGCCATTTTCTGGAATTTGCTGCCCAGAGGCTAAATCTTGGCCATAATTCCATGTCCATTAAACTCCTCATTCCTCATTCTCTTTCTAAGGAGGTGAACCATGGCCAATTTCAACACAAGATTAGGCAGTAGGGACTGGAACCACAAATGCACCAAATAGGGGTATTTTCAGTTCTTGATTACACAGTGAGGTAATTAGATGGTAGAAAGGCACACAGAGGCCTAATCCAGGAAGCAGTCCAATGCCCAGTCACTGATAGCCCTTTCCAGATGGCACCAGAATTATTTCAGTCTGGAAGTCATCAGCAGTGTGAACATGGACTGCAGTTCACCTCTGAATGGACTACACAACCTGCTCTTGGCCTTCCAATGTCACCTGCAAGGAGGCTGGTGGCAAAGTGCTTCTCAAAAGCCACATGCAGAGAGCAGCTAAACTCACTTGTGTAATAACCTTCTGGCTTTCCATGCCCTTCCTATTTTTCTTTCCATAAGTCTTTATATTTATCTTCGTTCAGAAGATGATGAGCAAGGAAGATGCTAATTAATCTGTGTTATACACCAAAAATGAGCCCCAGCTCAGTCCCTTTAAATCAGGAATGAGACTGAACTTGAAGTCTCAGCTTGTTTGGCTCAGCTTTCTGTAAGACCTAAGCTGCTGGTGGCAGCCTTGTTAAATATTCGCTCTGCTGCAGCATGTTAAAAGCTTTATTTATTACCAGTAAAGAGAAATAATGAAAAATCCATTTGAGGCAAATAGTTCTAATGGAGTTTTCTTTGATCTTTGTGAACCTGAGTTTTTGTGGCTTTTTCTGCCTTCTCTAGTTTGTTGTTTTCCCCTTCAGATAAGGGCAGACTTGCACTTGAAGGTCACGATTAGCAAAGCCATCAGTTGGCTTTTTTTTCCTATAGCTTGGGGAAGCTTCAGTAGAGACCAGCCTTCATAATCAGCACATGCAAATGTCTGTGGGCAGTACGTGGGGATGCAATTTCCATCTAGTCACCTTTGGAGCAGAGCGTGGCAAAAATGTGGTTTCATGAAGAGAACACTATAAACCTTTAGCAAAGCCTGCACAAAAAGTGGTTCAGAAACTCCTGAGATAAAAGAAAGTGACCATAAATCCAAGATTTATCTGCATGCAAAGATATATGCCAATTACATGTTCTCCAACTAGAAGCAACTTCAACATTTGAGAAAGTATCCACAATTTCTTAGTGTCTGTGTCTACCTGTGCCCAGTTCAGACTACGTATTTCAGGGGGGTTCACTTTTAATAACTAATATTAAGTTACTTTCTGTCCACAGGTAGCAGCCCAGCAAGGAAATGTGCTGATTAAAGAACATCGCTATGAGAAGGCTCTTGGTTATTACACCCTTGCTGCTTTGGCAAGCAAAGATAGCCCAAGGTATCTTCGACAGAGGGCTGCTTGCCTTATGCACCTGAAAAGATACGACAAAGCTTTACAAGACCTGGAGAAGGTGATCCAGCAGCACGGCCAGAGCAGTCTGCAAACACGCGCTGAGGACCACTGCTCCAAAGGACACCTCCTGTTGTCAGTGGCTGAGGAGGAAGCAGCAGTTAAGCAGTATATTGAAGCGCTGCAGTTAGATGAATCTATGGCATTGTGCAGCATCATGAACGGCCCTGGCAGTGAAATTTTAACCAAAACATTTCATAAGATTGCACAATATAATTTTGAAATGCAGCATTATGAAGAGGCCTGGAAAATCACAGACTATGGTCTTAAAATTGATAAAAATGCTGAACTGAAAAAGCTGAAAACAAGACTTAAGCGAGAGGCATCAAGCTGTAGCATACATTAACGTGTGTGTTTGGGGATGTGTCTGATTGCTTTCCAGTTTGTGAGGCTGCAGGAACAAGGGAAAGATGAAAAGCTCATGCTAAACATGCAATGGACATGCCACTGAACATGGTACAGCAAGATTAGGAAAGAGAGTTTCAGGCAGTGAAACTCAACTGACCAGGAGAGCACTAAGAAAAAGGCAACTTGTAGTATTCAATAAGCCTTTAAAATTGCTTTGGGTGTATGTAAGCTCCCCTTGGGAAGAAAGCGTTTTGTCTGGGTAAGGTGGTCTAATTCTAACACATGGGTTCTAACCGTAGTGGAGGAAAATGAACAGCTTGCAGCTTATGAATAATCACCATGTATTTCCTTGCTATTTGATTCATTTTACACATACTGTTCTAATAACTACCCCCATTTTCATGGGCCAGTCAAAAAGATCTGTCAAAACTAACTTTTGTAATGGAATTGTGAAGGACCATATGTGTTACAGCACTCAGCTGACCTGCTCCTGAATGGAACTGCCCTTGTCATCATCCAGTGGATTTGCAATGATCAGCACCAATACAGGGGAATGGAGCAGTACAAATGCCAAGTAAGCTGTTTTTCTGTTCCAGGAAATATAGATAATATGAAGGATGAGACTCAGAGATTAAACATCCAATCCAGTGACTAATACACTGTTATATGGGATACACAAACAGCTACACTACAGACTTCACCTTGGATTACCAGGTCCCTGTGTCTGTTACCCTGGGCTCTCAGCAGGGGCACCTGCTCAGTATCATCTGCCCCATCCTGGGTAGTCATGCAGAAAGGACAGCACTGGAGCATGGGCTAATCGAGAAGTGATCAATGTACAAGGAGGAGGTTAGGGCTGGAGGCAGCAGCCAAGATGGTAATGTGGTTTCTGTGGTGGTTCAGCACTCATCCTTCACCATCCATGCTGCACAGCACGGGAATCAGCATCTCACCTGCTCTGGAGGGTTCTGCCTGCCATAGCTTCACCACCCGTAAGGACAGTGAGACTCAGGGGGCACAGAGATGGTGCTGATAAACCCACAGGATTTCATCTGTGCAAAGGGAGCCCACAGCTTCAGTTGGAAGCAGTGTGCCTGTGCTGTGCAAAAAGGAAACAATGAGGTGGGGCCCAAAGCAACAGACTCGTGTTTGTTTTGACTGCTCCAACCGAATTCTCCCAATGTTTATGGAGTGTGATAATACAACCATGGAGAAAAACAGAAACTAGTGCTGAAAACAAAGATTAAAGCAATGCTGAGACCTGCTCTCCTGCTCTGATTGGGATGAAAGGGAACATTTTCTTTTTTGTTGCATTGTTTTCTGAAAGGCAACATTCCAGAGGGAAACTTCATCCAGCAGCCATGCAGTCAACCCAACAGGCACTGATACCATCTCTGCCCTTGCACCTTTTTTGCTTCTCTGCATGCCCTTTCGTTTTTTCTTCCCTAAGAGCACAGGTGAGGCTGGACTTCTTTTCCTCTTCAAGGAAAGTTACTCTGATTTAATCCTAGTGACACAGATGCTCCTAACTGGCATCAAGATGCTACTGGGTAGTTTCCAACTGCCTGACCCCTCTAAGGCTGACCAAAAGTTAAAGCATGTCACAAAGGGCATTTACCAGTTGCTTCTTAAACACTGACAGACTCAGGGCATGACCACTTCTGGGAAGCTTTTTCCAGTGTTTTACCACCCTCTCAGTAAAGAAACTTTCCTAATATCTGGTCCGAGATACGTAGTCAGAGAGACCATGAATCTGGTTCTGCTTCCACTTGTCCATGTTGATAGATAGGAATAATATCAGAACAACAAGTGTATGAAGAAAGAACCTGCTGGGTTAGTAGCCTCTGCTGAGAGCAGCAGTACCAACTTCTTTTTTCTTCTCTGTCCTCTTTCTGTACCCACTAAACCGCTGTGATCAAAGTCCCTATCTTTGCCTGTGCCCAAGCTTCTGATTTTTCTTTATTTCTCCCTTATGTGCTTGCTTCTCCAACTAATTTCTTGGAATATGCAAGGGATTTTTGTGATTAGTCACAGAGAGGGGTCTGATGAGCAGCATTATGCATGCCCAGCACAATTTCACACTCACCACAACCTGTTCTGACACGCATTTCCCAGAGTCCTGAGGAGCAGACAGGATTAAATGTGACCCATCTACTACTATTACACTGATGGTATCTCCCAAAAACCCAACATGCTGCACTTTGCGGGAGTCCCAAGTACCCACCATTTCTAACAGTCACCAACACTGACTTTGGTTATAACTCTGGCTAATTGTGATCTTCCATGCACTGCCATGAAGACCATCTAAGATGCCTTAACAGGATCACTGCACTGGAGCCTGGCTCTAGCCAGAGTGCTGCTATGTGAAACTAGCTATCACAGCAATCAGCAGATGCCACTGCTCTCACTAGGGAGCTTTGGCTGCTTCCCTTTCAGCCTGCTCTCCCCTGCCAGCAATAGTTATGCACCAGAGATCTATCAGTATTCATCAACAAACATCTCCCTCCCCTCCAGGCTGATAGATCTCATCCTTGTCTGTTGCCATACCCATATCAAGGTCTGGGACCACTCAGCTGAATCCCCTACTTCATTATATACATGCCATTTTCTAACAGGATATTGTTTCCACTTCTTCCAGATTGAAGAGTCTGGACAGCAAAACTGCAGTGGTCATTTTTATATGTTTCTTTAACGTTAAGCTGGAATCCATCAAGACTGTGGAGCTGTTTCCAACTGCTTTGAGGCACATCCCTCATCCTGTGCACACAGCCAGTGGTTTACCTCAAGAAGGAACTCTGCTGTAACGCTTGCTCCTTGCAAGTCTCTTGTGCAGTGTGCTTTAGGACATATTCTTGTGGCATGCTGCTGTAAATGCTAGATAATGTGAACAATTCAGTGTGTTTATGTGAATCAACACCAATGTAATCAAGAAGAGAGTATGGTCTAAAAACCTATATAAATAGTGGAACTGGATACCCCTTCATTTGTAATCCAGCTTGAAGCTGCGTTCATCCCAAGGAAAGATTAAATGTCTTTAGTTTAATCAGCTCTGAGCTCTATCCAGACACTACCAAATACTTTTTTGCTCCCTGTGAATTTTGTTCTTTAAAGTATTCTGTAACCTTTCTGAAGCTGCCATATTGCCTGGAAGTCATCTTCCGACTTCCAGTCTAATTCATTGTGCTTCCCACATTTAGCTCCTGGTGGAAATTTGGCTCTGGCTCACAGCCATACAAACCCAGTAACTTTAACGAGCCTCCATGTGCATAAGTGAGGACATTCCACTTGCCTTGCAGAGGCAGATGTTTCACTTTAATGACAACTAATCTAAAAGCCATTTCTTTCACCATCATTCCCCTGCAGAAGATTAAGTGTGCTATCATTGTCCTGCTCCTGCATCACACAATTACCAATTTGCCAGCGCTCTGAGGAGTCGCTGTCACCATTCAGTTAATGTGGGACATTAAATTATCACTGCCATTACAGCCAAGACTCAAAGGCAAGTTATTCCCATCATGTGTCAGCTAAACTCATCTGTGTTGGAATCTGTTGGTCCAGTCAGCCACTGCTCAATGACACCTTAAGAGACTCATAACTTAGAAGGGGCAGCACTCCAAAGCTGTGGGATTTGGGAGGCTCCTTCACCTCCTGCAGGTTCCAGGAATGGCCTTTCCATATTCATTGGCATCCTACAGAACAACAGAACGCTGCAGACCTGCACCTGCCTCACAGGCGTCTACAACTGACACCCCAAGCACAGTTTATTTGGTCACAGGAGTGGTGGGGGGGTAGGAAACAGATACCTGATGACATTGCTGATTGTAGCATTCAGCAGTTCAGAACTTATGGGGACAAGGAGGGAACAATTCTGAGCATTCTGGTCCCTGCCATTGCCCAGTCTCGGCCTTCCCTTTTATCATAGCCTGGTGCCACTGACCCTCTGGGTTCCACACCTCAATACAGAGATAATCTGTGCATCCAAGACAAGTGCAGCTATTTAATTCTCAATTAATTTCATTTCCACAGTATATTTCAGGCACATGATGCATGGCCAAAGCTTCTTTGAGCCCTTGATATGTATACTCCGTGCTCCTGAGAACCACCAAGTACTTGTTCCGCATGTTCTGCAATGCAAGACTGAGTTTAACCTGCCACATTAGCTGTGCCGTCAGATGTCTTGCCATCCAACCCCATCATTTTTCTATTTGTATTTTCCCTACATGGTTCCAGGAAGTCCAGAGCATAAACTGGCATGAGGATTCCCCCACAGACTGTAAAGGAAATTAGGACACTATCTGATAATAAGTTTGCATGTCTCATGCCTGAACTGTATGACAGTAAATGAGAAAGTTTAGCGGTAAAGCCAGAGGGGGAGCGGAGCAGGGAGCACAACACACAGGAGGATGTTAACAATTCCATTCCATTCCCAGTTTGCATTTTGTTATGCTCCTCGGTTGTACTTTCATCTCCAGGTCAGTACTGCAGATGCCTAATGCAACCTAGCAAATATGCTTCCTGGGTGTCACAGAGCATGCTGGCTGGGGGCCTGATGGCACAAGGGAGCCACAGTTTTAGATCCAGATCAGTAGTGGATGAAATGAGAAACTGACAGTGATTAGTATTTTCCCACTTAAAATGACCATCTCATGGAGCATCTTGATTGCTTAGAAACCTCAGATGTCATATTATAGACATTGAAGCACTGGTAATACACTTGATATTATTCTGTAATAGTCACATTATAATCTTACAATACTAGGAACACTCTGAGTGCTGGTAATGGTGTAGGGTTTGTTCTTTTAGTACAGAGCTTTAACACCAGGAACATTTATTCCTTGTCATTTGCTCTTTATTGCAACCTTGCCAACAGGATTTTTGCAATGCTCTTCTTCTCATGCATCATTTGTCCATTCTTGGGCAATAAAATCTACTTACTGGAGAAGACAGGTAACCAGCCATCTACACAAACTGCCCTGTGTCTACACCATTAATGTGTGTGGATGCTTTAACTGATTGTATTCTCAGCTGGTCTGGATGGCTTCAATGCCAGCTAATGTGATACAAGCCAACCTGCTAATAAACCTGACTGATGCACTGCCATATAATCACACATCAAGTAGAGATGTAGAGGGAAATGCCACAGAGCTGACAGTTCAGAACAGACTGTGTCATTTTGAAAGACCCAAATTACTTCTCAACAGAGAAACTTGTAATTGACTGTAGGTGGGGGTGGATTTGGTACCCAGGACCTGATTCAACACACCTTTTAGTGCACACCTCAGTCAGATCATGTCCACAAAACATTCTTCATAGAATCATAGAACAGCCCAGGTTGAGGGACCTCAAAAGACTACCTGAGCCAAGCGGTCATGGCAAAGGGAACCTGGATGAGATCATCTGGCTCCCTGTCCAGCTGCATCTTGAAAACCTCCAGTGATGGGCACTCTGCTGTGTCCCTGGGGAGGCTGTTCCATTACGTGTGTGTTACATTACACACAAACAGCAATGCACATAAGACCTCACTAAGGAAGGCTCTAATTCTGCAAATCCTGGAGCACTCAGATTCCCAAAGGTTCTCATACTACAGGCATTGCAACAGGGGCTAAGAATTAAAAATAGAAATAAAACAGACAAGGTGGGAGAGAAGTTAAATATTATGGACACCAAAACCCATCCATTATCTTCTTAAATATTGAAGAGTCCTGTTCCCTAAAAGAATGAGCTAAAGGAATGGGCTCAGCAGGGTCAGCTTGCTCTGGAGAGGGCAGCAGCTTGGGAATTATTTGCAGGTAACAGAATGCAAAGGAGGTTTTAGGCAATACAAAGGCCACTTTAAAAAATATTATTCAAACAAAACTAAATGAGGGAGCTAAAAGTTAAACAAACTCATACTGGAATAAGAACTTCCAATAGTGCCCTGCAAGCAATTCACTTAAAGAATGGCATCGTGTCTTCATGTCAGCTCTGGAGGTCTTTTTCTAAGCCCAAACAAAGGTTACAGATTTTATGGAGTAATCTGTGTGAAACTCTCTGCTCTGTGCTGCCAGTTCCAGACAAGACATAATAGCTCCTCTGGCATCAATGTCTATTAATCTAATCTTGACTGATTCTCTGTGTGACTTTCTTTTATCTGCAAAGTGGGGCTAATGCTCCCTCTCAGATGCCTGTCAGTGTCGCTTAGTGCTGGGTACAAAGTGCTTTGAAGATGACATTATTTTTACATTTCACATTATCATAAGAGCTGGGGGTTGGCAGCAAGCCCTTGCCCCAGTCAGTGATGCTGGTAAAGGTCACCCCTCTGTCTGTGCCTCATACCCACTTGTTTATTTGTACAACTGTCTCTGGCACAAGCACAGGCAGCCACTGGTACATGTTGTGGCTTTACTTTGTTGGCAAGGGTTAAGGAATAATAAAACCATTCAAATACCTTCCTTTACGCATGATGCTGCCTAAGTTGTAGCCCCAGAGTCTTTGGTGTATGGTGGAGCCCACATGCCAAACAACAAGTACCTAGCAGCAAACTCTAACCAGAAGCACATCTAGAATCTGAATCCTTTTCTAGTGGGCATGCGAGAGGTGAGGTGTGGGTGAGAAGGGGAGGTGTGCTAGAAGCTAAGCATATTTATAAGCATTTTGATAATTCAGGACTTCACACCTGGACAGTCTGGCCAAAACCAAGTAATGATTTGTTGAAGAGGAGCTTATGGTTTGGTCTTCCATGTTCCATCAAATGCGTGGTGTTTAAATGACTATGACCACGCTTTTATACTCTAATTCTTGTCAACTGGTCTGAATATCCTTTCTTGGGAAATGGAACTATCTTCTGTCATTTGTAAGATATAACCAGGACATTTAATGGATATTACAGCTGAAATGTGAATGTGCTTCATAGCTGAAAATAAAGTAAAAATTCATTTTGTTTGTAATTCATCTTCCCATGCAGCAAACCAATGCAAAAATATACCTTTTAAGTCATGCCCATAGGATTTTAAAGCATCATGTCATTAAAAATGTAATTGCAGTAATCATCACTGTACTGAAATTAAGTGTATGGAAAATGAGACACTGCCTTCCAACAGGAGTCTTCCTGCTACAGATACTTGCACAATCTCTTGGGAAGGAAGTGAAGCGTGTCCATAAAATAAGAACTATCCTAAGAATTAATTACTGTAATGGCAGAGACCTTTCTAAATGCTCCCCAGCTGGAAATCACCTTGACCACCTCAGGACAGCATTGCTCGTGCTGCTGCACAATCTGCTCTCCAGTCTAGACACAGAATCAGCTGATTTCAGGTATGTGCAAAGCGTTCATTCTCCCTGACAAGCCTGAGCAGAGCATTAAATTCATTGGGCATTCTAAGTCACCTGTGTGGGAGAGTGAGTGTGCAGGGGAAAGAGAGAGGGAGACTTAGGCACAGTTCTTAGCAAGAGCATTACCAGGGAGAGCCTGTTCCAGACATCAGTGCTGGTAACAGGCACTAGCGTTTGGTTCTGACTGCCGGACAAGGTAAACATGCGAATTCCATCCAGGAACTGCTCCAGGCTCCTGACCCCTGCACCTGGAAAACGTTCTCCACAAGGCAGAGGTAAGAGAACTTTACATTTTCCCTTGCTTCTCTGTGCAGAGTGCATGCATTTACAGACCCGCTGCAGCAATCACTGCACACCTTTGACACAGAATACACTCATGCCTGCTATTCTTTTTCCTGCTTCTGATGTTCAGAGATCATTGCCTCTAAAGGGAGGGGGAGTAAAGAGTTCTGAAACATCATCTGAACTTCAAGGTTTTCCCAATTCTAATCTGTTTCACATGTGCATCTACCAGAACATATTTACACTCCACACATCTGGTGCCAACCAGCTATAAGAAGGTATTTCAGTAGTGATTTCTGGGGGTTTTTAAGCTAGTTGACAGATGACAGCCTTACACTGGCTCTCAAAGACAAACCCATTCTTTTTGCACACAGTGAGTTATCCTCAGTAGTCAGCATCCCTGCTACAATAAATCAAAAGGGAACATCCAGCCATTGTCCTGGAGTCAGTCATTGTGCTGATTTACTGGGGTCTGTTTAGTGGTTTGGTTTTTTTAATGTCACCCTGTAGCTTCAGATTGTCTTCTGTATTCCATGTGCAATACCAGCCTCATTTCTAGCACAGTCTCTTCAATATTCCTTTCACTCTTGAGAAAGCAGCTGCTTAGACTGGAACATATTGGTTTGGTTACTGAACAGAACTGGTGATGTTGATAGCAAATCTGGCACTTTTAGACATGCATTATAAATCTTGGTTCAGATGAGTTTTCCTATTTAGATCAATTTATACACACAGAAGAAACACATCTTTACATCTGTGTAACCTGAACACTGAAACCCAGGTCTCAGCAAAGATTAACTATCTGTAATGCACTAAAGACAAAGAGGTAAGCAACAGTACTGAAGCAGCCTCTTGGAAGAGTTTTGAAGCTGCTCTCCATACCTCTGCCTCACACATACAAGGAGGTGGCAATTTGTAATCTGCACTAAAGAAGAAACATGCAGGTGATTTTGGCTCTGGCACTGCACTCCTGCTGCGATATGGGGACAGATGCAGCTGCTGGATTGTACCTGGTGAATAAAACTGACTGAAAGAGAGAAAAAGGAAGATTTCCACTTGTAACCCATCTGTTCTGAGTGGGAAATACTTGTTATCCATCAGAAGAAGCCAAAGCAATAGAATCAAAGTGAAATGCAAAGCTGCAGTGCAAGGTAGCATAAGGATGTGCTTTGCCTATTAACACATTCATTTATATTCCTTACTGTGCCCCCACTAGAATGACAGTGTCACCCTAAAACTCTTCTAATACAATACCTCATATTGCTGGTTTCCCTCTATTGAAAAAGGGAAGTGCTCAGAAAGAAATTGGAAAGGAAAATAGCAGGCTCTTGGGACAAAAAAGTGTGATCTTCACTGGTAACTACTTGTTTGTGTTCCCTCACCTATGGATGACATTTCAAAATGAGCTGCTTTTGCTGTTTGTACTGGGGACAAGGAAAATACCTTTCCACAAAGCAATTCTCGTTGCTCTTGATTTATACGTGACTTTCTGCATGGGTAGAAAGTACAAATCCCTGGTATCCAGAGGTATGTGGTTTTCTCTCACATCTTGGTACAGACCAGCTTATAAGGAGACACAAAGTGCAAGAGATAGATATGGTTGTTTCCATGGTAACAATATTTAAAACACATCATACTAAAGATGTCAGCACCGTGTCCTGTTTGGTTCCGATTGGTTTCGGACACTAAAGGAGCTGCGTATACATCTGATGTAGCTGATTCATACCTGCAGGAGAAGTCAAGAGCATTGGCTGGGAAATAACCACCCAGTTGTTCATGCAGCCCCTGATTTTGTTGGAGCATGCAGAGAGCAGCAACCACTGGAACATCTGCTCAGCTGACCCAGCACATCCACTTCCATCAACATGAAACACACGCACTTAGTGCAACCTGAGTAAGTTGCTGGGAGAAGTTCAGTCAGCACTGACGAAAGATTGTGCAATGGTCGTAGCGTTGGGTCCTAGCATTGGGGCTTTGAGGTACACATCACCTCATTTAACCACCTGATTAAAGCAAACGTATGCTCAGGGGAAAAAAGGTATAACCCTTCACCATTTTTCTCTTTAGAATCAGTTCCTTCTAAATGAAGCATTGAAGGTCAATTTGACATTGTAAGCAACTAAGACACAGCAAACAAACTTCTGAGAAAGGTGGTAGCATCCTTGAATACATCTTCTTCCCGTGCCGTGTCCCAGATATAGCCAGATTCTCCCAGGGAAATAGGAAAGCTCACAAATTCCTCCCCGACTTGAGAAACTCCCAAGGAAAGAGCATTGTATAACAGCTCCAGAGCAGCTGCCTGCCTCTGACCAGCACCGCGGGAGCTGTGGGTGGTTTGGGATGCCTTACGCCTGCAGAAGCACCTCTTCAGTAAACAGTCATAGGTGCACAGTAAAAGCATCCAGAGGAAGCAGCCATCCAGAGTGGCTGCTCAGGTCCCACCCCTCCAGCATCCAGTGTACAAATCAACCATCTGGGGCTTTTCCAGAGCTGTAACCTTGCCATTGCAAACTCCACAACTCCAAATGGCAGGAACAGAACTTCCTTTAGTTACAAAGCAAGCAAAACGGGAAAAATCCTTTCAAAGCAGCCCAATACAAACAGCAAACGCCTCACTGCTTCATATGGGTTTTGTCTGCATTGCTTTGTGGAAAAGGCCTGTTTTCCAACAACTGAAACCTACTGAGTCTCAGTTTCTGGAAGAAGAAATCCCCAGATCAGTGTTCACCGTCACATTACTGTAAGGAGCGATTACACTTTTCAAGCTAACGTGTAAAATAAGGGTCTAATGGGTTGTGAACTAGGCCAGCAGATTAAAGAGTGGGACAGGAAGGTTTCTGCAGTCAGCTATTGCCGTTGTAACTGACAAGTCACAACACTTCCCTGTGCCTCAGTTTCCCCATTGAGGCATAAAGGAACTGAACTTCTTTTAGCACTTTCTGGTTGCAATACACCGCAGAAAGAAAACAGTTTATGAATAACTTAGTCAAATATGGGATTTAGGGGAAAAGAATAACAAGGAAAAAAACATTTCCACTTTGCATCATCAAATCTCCTTTGCCAGAACTAAAATAGGTCCTTCCCCTTAGAAGCAATGAAGGGAACAGGGACCTCACTGCACTGGTGGGAGGTGTCAGAATGACAGATCACTCCATTTCAGTGAGCACACAGAGCTGCCCAAGACTATCAAAATTAATGATTCGGCAGACATGTCCTTTACAGCCACTGAAACCTGCCTGAGAATGAGCAATGCAAGGACTTTTGTACTGAGCAGTTTATTTCAGAGCTAAGCTGCAAGAGTAAAAGAAATACAAACTACTTCTCACTACTGACTTTCCAGCCTGATGCTCAGATCGGCCTCAACTGAGCTGCTTTGGGCCACAGTCAAATCATTTGTTGATTCTCCACCTGTGAAATGGACACAATAACACCCTGCAGGATCTTACAGCCATGTTACGGGAATAACCACATTAAATCCTGTGCAGTGATTGTCTATTGCAGTATTATGGACCTTAACTAAGTCTTCAGAGCCACATTGTAACACCACCACTCTTCTGCAGTAAGGAACATGGACGTGCATAGGAAACTAATCTTTCGCTAGCTTCCTGCAAACACAAATAAGAGATCACTTAACTCATCATTACAACTGTAACTTTACCCTTGAAAGCATCCTTCCCTCTGTAGCTGGTTTTCACAGATGGACACCAGGATCTGCACGCACTTTTTTCACTCTTCTTCAGATGGTGGGATGGGAATAGCTGCCCTCACACTTGACAGAGCGCAGGTAACGACTTGGAGAAATGAGGCAAATCCTCAGAGGGGCTTTGAGGCAGAACACAGACTAGAAGAGGAGACTCAAGACTCCAGCAGAAGAAACTGGCACTCATTGTTTCCTACCCCATCCACAGAACAGGTCTGTTGTCCCCATTCTTGGAAAACTCTGTGTGTATGTTCCCAGTAAACAGGGTTGCCTCAGAGCAATCCCTTCTTTGCCCTCAGCACTTCTTCCTGAGCACGCACAGAACTTGGAGTGCTGGGGAAGCACTCAGGTCATGAGAGGTACCAGCCTGAGAATTTATATAGTGTGAACCTTGGCTGCGACTTACACGAGCTCCATAAAGCAGCCTGCGAGGGGAAAAGAACCCAAACAAACCAGCTTCTCCCTCCTTCCAAAGTCAGTTCTGGAAAAGAATAACCCCCAAGGGAAATCACATGCCTATCCTGCCTTCTTTCACTCCCTTCCCAGTTGTTAC
>JANHGB010054834.1:0-38422 GCA_026283785.1 Coracopsis vasa
TGGTAGCAGTAGTGGTTTTGTGTTATACCTTAGCTACTGGACTGTTCTTATCTCAACCCGTGGGAGTTACATTCTTTTCATTCTCCTCCCCATCCCTCTGGGAGCTGGGGGAGGAAGGCGGGGGGAGTGAGCGAGCGGCTGCCTGGTTCTGGGTTGCCAGCCGGGCTTAAACTATGACACAATGCATACTCTGAAGGTTCACTACAAATAAGTGCCTAAACAGGTACCCTTCAGAACTTCCTGTTGCATTTTCTTTTGGGCACGGTTATTGAATGATCAACAGGAAGAGAAAAAAATGAGGTCTTTCAGTAAGCACAAATGAAACTTTATTTTTGAAACCTGAATTTAATAGCTGCTCCATCATTCACATATTCTTGAAGAGGTTCTACATCATTTGGTCATAACAAGGCTTTTAATAAAGGGCTAGATTAGAAGTTGACATTTATACAGTCTGAACAGAGTGCAGTGTCTGGACATAAGCAAGTACAAGTCAAGTGGAAAAAAAAATTTTTGAGTTGTCTTGAGACAAACACAAAAAGGGTCTCTTGACCATCACAGACCCTAAGACAATTTCAGCAAAGGTAATGAGCACTGACAGAAAGCTCCAGGTTGTTTATTAAATGCGATTAAAATAAAAGCTCCAAGTTCAGTACTTAAAGTACAATAAAATGCTAAATGTTTTGGGATTTAGCTTGAAGATTTTCCAAACATAATACAGGAGGAATTGAGCAGAGAAGAGGAAGCAGAAGAAATTGAAAAGATAACATTAAAACATCATGCAGCCAGTAAGAACAGAGAAGCAGTAGATGGAGGGCGGGAGTATGACAGGATGTTGTTTGATTGACTTAAGTTACAATAAAGCTGAGCAGACATGGTGTAAACCAAGAATGTAGGAACTGTAAAGCACAACATGCAAAAGCAGCTACATGTGAGTGCTGCTGGTGAAAATACACTAAATTGAACAGTATTGCAACATGGGAAGGTAAAACTCAAAAAGTAAGAACAGCTTTCCTTACTAAAAATAGAGCCTTTTACCTTTATTCTCCTGGCTCATGAAACTGGAACACTTAGAGTACAATAAACTTTTACTTCCATGCTAATTCTTTGAGTAAAGAGACTAGAGGATCCATATGTAGTAAGTGACAATACCAGGAAGAGAGGTACTTTGATTTTTCATTATAGAAGTGAAGTACTTGTTTCTTACTTTGTTCAGTTTACACCTGTAAAAACAACAGACCATGAGTCCTCCACAGAAACTGGTCCAAACAGACAGGGAGTACAGCAGTAACTTGTAGAAGGGGAGAAGACTTTTAAAACATAAAGGAAAATATTTGGGAACTAATAAGTTACATGGAGTGGTCAATGACATGACTTCATTCTGTACTTCTAAGGAGGTTTTGGGTTTATACTCTACCTTTATTCTGAACATTAGAAACTGAAATACAAGTCTTCCTTCCCAATCTGTGTCCTGATTACTGAAACTCAAACCCACATTAAGAGATGCAGCAAGCTAGGACACTAGCGATTTCTCTCCCTGCAGGAGATGAGGTCCATAGCCAAGATACTTCAGTACAGTGTACTGAAGCTTCTGAATGCCATAGGGGCATGCAGAGGAAGCAGATGACTGATATGAGAGGAAAGAGACACATTATGCTGATGAAGGCTCTCTGGCAGAAAGGATCTATCAGATTTAAGCTAATGCATAGGGTTATTCACAGAGAGGAAGCTTTGACTGCCAGCTTGTCAGGAGAGAACAGCAAACCTCTGAATGAGAGGTTTTCTGATCCAAGAGGCATCTTGTGTTGAACTGGACTGTCAGGGTACAAATATGACAGAACAGAGATGCAGTGATAGGGTAGACTGGACAAGAAAAAATAGCGGTAGGTGCTGAGAGAAAATGAAAGCAAATCTGAAGAAAGTTGAAAAGAATAATTAGGGGGAAAAAAGAAAAACAGAAAAAAATGAAAAGTTTGATGTATCTGCCACTACAATAAGAGCTCATCTACAGTTCACATGGTCCTTAGAAAGGCTGGGTGATCATACATCCACTGTAAAATACTACAGCAATATTAAGCAAACTCAGTTGTTGTGGCAGAGAAATACTTGAAATTTAAAAAAAATAAAATTAAAATAAATAAAGCCCAGACAAAAAAAGTGCTTCAGAAGTTTGCTTCAACTTTACCAAGAGGTAGCTCCAAACACTCAACTCAGGTTTCATGTTTCAAACCCTACAGCTAAATTGTGCTATCCCTCAGTAATGCTGACAGCAGCATTCTGAGAGCTTCCAAATTTACAAGAGCAAGAGTAACACTGATTGTCTAGTCATACAATGTAATGAGAACCCCAGCATCTCTCAGACTCACGGATGAAAGCAATAGGTGTTATAGCCTTGCCCGGTCTTGGGACATCAATGTGTTGCACTGAAGATGATTCTCATCATGATGTTCATACTGGGTAATACAAAACAAAACTGCTTAGTTGTAATTAGTTTTCAAACGAGCCACACAGAAGAAAGATATTGAGCAAAGATGTTTCCTAGTCCAAGGCTCATTGAAGTCAATGACAGCCTGAACTGGGTTGTAAACAAACAAACAAACAAAAAGGTACAATTATGATTTTTCTGAGTGATCAATTCATTTTCGAATGCAGAGGTCGCTTTTTAGAACTAATTTTGGTGGTTAAATAAAAGTCAACTTATTTGCAGGCATAGAAACAAGAAAATCTGTATATTATAAGACTTACTTGATAATGGCTGGATTTTGGATTTGGACACAAATACGCTGATTTTTAGATAAACATATAAACTAGATGTAAACAGGTATCATGACTGAGGGCCACCAGTGATTGCATCAAGGCTGAAGAAATAAATCTTTCTTAGCATAAAATACTGAGAAATTAGCAGGGTGTTTTCCTTTCTTCCTTTATGAACAGGACATAGGAATTGATGAGTGTATCAATGTGATCTATGGCATACAACAGAGCATGTTTCTGTTCAAAACATAATTTTGTAAAATTTCTATCTCCTATCATTTTACTTTGTCCAAAGTTTTTAAATGAAATATGTACAACCTTCTACCAGCTCTCTCAGATATTAGCAACTATTAAATAAACTTCATGTTAGAATATTTCTGGCCATTCACATGTCCAATGTTTAACTAATTTAGATACCTGGAATTATATTTCTAAAAGATTAATAAAGCCAACTGCTTGCTTGATTGCTTTTTGGAAATAGATTAAGCAAGGAAAGAATGAAAGAAAATTTTACAGATGGGATAAATTTGCTGCTGTACCAGTAACAAATAGCAGTATGAATTTGCAAAAAAAATATTAATTTATTAAGGTGAACTGGTTACTACATAGAAAGTGGTTTGATAGGTCAAGTGAGGACACTATAAAAAGCAATTTTGCACCCACAGATTATCAGTGAGAGGTAATATAGCAGTGTGTCAAGGTAGATACTCCTTTCTTCATTTTAGAACTCCAACATGTGTTTAAAGTCTCAGTTTGGAGACATGTCTAAGTTCCAAGAAAAATCGTAAAGCTCAGTCCCATGCAGGAGTTTTTAATATGATCATTAAAAAAAAGAGCTCTGAAAGCTGACAACATTTAGATAAACACCATTATTATTATTTAGCTGAAACACCATTCATGAAAACCACTCTCACACCTTTAGTCACCCAGACTCAAAAGTTTCTCTAAGATGTAGATAGTTTTTTCCATCAGCTGTGAAACATCTTCATGCTAGTCTGTCCAGTAATGCCTCATAGTTTTGTACAACATATCCTGTCCTGCGTGTTTCAAATAGAAAGATCAATATTCACTGCATAAATTCAAGGATGCCATTATCATTCTCTTCATCTTTATCAACAAATTTACTTTCAATAATGAGCATGACCTCTAGGTAACAGGCACAAGACCAGGCCAATGTTTTAATGAGCCACCTTGTAGAGATTTTAAGTAGCTCAATAGACAGCTTTATATGATACCTAAAATACCCTTTTGATTTACCCTCATCTGGATTAGAAACCTAGACTCTCTTACTAATTTCCAAAATACAACCAATGACCCTTTATCAAACAGTTTTTGTAATACCACCATATCAAAGTTACTTTCCTAGACCACACTCATAATAAATAAGTAGCAATTTGCAAACCACAACATGCAGAAAACTCAAGGCCCACCTATTTCTTACCCTTATAAAGCCAGCAACCATCTTCATTAAGTCAAAAGAAACCATAATACACAGACAGCAGCTCAGATCACAGCACATGGCTTCTGAGGGAAACACATGAAATATACACCTCCGCAGTCTAAAAAACCTCATACATTGTAGGAACATTTCACCAGACAATTAGATTAATATTTTAAAGGTTGGTTACAGTTTTGAACCACATTAGAATTTAATTCAACATGAGAAGAACCCCATGTCTTTACACTGCTGCCACTGCTGCAGGCACATTCCAGAATCTGTACTGGGAAATGAATTCTTCCAACAGCCTTGTCACTATATCCATCTTTTGAAACAAGCTCTCCAGAGTCTGATGTGCACTGAATGAACCGAGGTTGTGCCTCAAGTCATAATTTAAGCTTGCCAAAGACTTCACAACCACTGCAAAAATACTCCCTGCAGCAGAGCCATCAAAATCTTCAGATTCTTTACTTCCATTTCTTGAAGGATAGTATATTTCATCCGGTGTACTCAGTACCATTACTGAAATTATGTGTGTGGAAATAAACAACTATTATGCACCAGAATAAAATCATACAGACAATCAATAAAGGACGGAATAACACAGCTATGAGTAGGGGAAAAATGTTTCTGTGAAAATAATTTCTTGATCATGTCAGTCTAGATCATGACAAAATACCTTACAAAGATGAACTGCACAACTATATTCATAATTTTATGAAAGAGAATAAATCACAAATTCAATAGGAATACTGGTTCTGGGGCATAAGTAAGTTTCCCTCACACACACACACTCACGTGCATGCACAATGTGCAGTTAACTTACATTTTAGTTGACTCTTTCTTCCCCTCCCTGGCAGATAACTATCTTATCTCCCTCACTTCCATGTTAAGACCCCCTTTCCTCTCTTTTCTCTCAGGTCTTCCTGACATAATATCTAATTAAATCTAAACCAGTTTGGTTTTAGATTGCATTTAACTTTAAAATTTACTTTTTCTGCTTCAGACCTGAAACGCCTGTATCTCTTTCATATTTTCTTACAAGTTTTGCCTGGTGATAACAACTTCTTTCTTCTCTAAAACTTTTCAGTTTTAAATGATCCTTATCAAAATTGAAAACCATATATCTTATAACCTCATATTTAACTATCTATCTCGGTATACTATCACCCATTCTTTACCTGACCTATTTCAGTATCTTATTCCCTGTTTGTTGATAGAAGTATATTGAGCATTATTGGGCATGGCATTGATGACTGATAAACCACTCATATAAAACTCTGGATATAAAAAAGACATTGTAATTATCTAAGCTGACTTCCTGCTACCAGATGACATAGTGCACTGCATCATCATTTTTACAAAACAAAATATTTTGATTTGAGTTATAGTATATCTTTAGGTACCTGTGTTGTGGTGGCTTTGTTCTACTTTGTCTAACTATTGCTATTTAAAAATTTGGCACATTGTTTAAATTAGACATGTAAGCACATCTCTGGCTTCTATGGGGTTTATGTTCAGTGGTATTACAGACTTCTCCAGAAGACTATTTATCCCATTCTGAATTAAATGTTTCAGGCAAGTGAGAGAGATTGCTCCCACAAATCTGAGAAGTTACAACCTCCCTTGGCAACTCGTTTTAGTCATTGGTTACAGTCAATGTTGATAACACAATTGTTTCTCTTTTCTTCAACTCCAAACCTTTATTATGTTCAGGTAGAAGATTAGCAGTCTCATTTAGATGTCTGGAAACTCAAAGTTTTACAATCACTTTTAAGCTGAGTAGATAGATTCAATAAAGTAATTAATTTTCTTCATTAAGAACACTGACCAGATGGATAGATGCATGAATTAATCCTCTTAAAATCTTTAGAAATCTTTGTACAACCTTCAATAAATTGCAACTTGAAAAAAAAAAAAAGTGCTAATCCCTTTATTAAATAATAGCTTTAAATAATATCTTTATTCTGGCTATTTTCCAGTTCTCGCAGACCTTATTCAATCAGTGGAAGTTTGTCTAAGTCTTTTTATGGTACTTCATACTGCTTGGAAGTATGTTGTGGGGTCCTTATCAGTTAGCTGCTTCTATGGTTCTGAACAATCACTCCTGGTCTACTCTGTAGACTTCGTAGCTCCTTGTGCAGTAAAAGTGATATTGGCAAATATCCATTTTATTCATTTGTTGGAATAGAGAGAGAATAATTGTTTAACCCCTGATACGGGTCACATTTTTTATTATTATCCTCGATAAATGAGTTGCATAAAGCATTGAACAGAGTACTTTCCTACCCTAGCTAAAAAAAAATCTATCTTATTAAAGCTATTGACTTAAACTAACCCATTCCAATAACGACTGCCCTCCTAAACATAGTGAAACAAGAAACAGTCTCACTCATGAAGTTAATACAGCTGCACAGAAGTGTCTATATGCACAAGAGTTGAACAGAAAAGGTGATAAATTTTCTGCAGTAGAAGTCTTGATTTGCACCCATTCAAACCTTAGGCTCTACACTGGAAATTCAGAACAAGTACTACAACGAATGCTGTAAGATATCCTGAAAGACATTATTTATCTATTAAGAGTTTGTCATTTTTCTTTGAGTTTTATGCTCATTTCACCTACTTGTCTCTTCTTTGTTTTAAAAGGTCTGGTAGAGAGGAAATGAAGCCATGAGACATAGATCTGTCACAGGCCAAACAAAATACCTGGACTCAGCTTTTTGATGTACCACCTTAGCAGACCAAAGTGTTCTTTCTATGCCTCCTTGTATTTTGTACAAAAAAGAATTTTTCCTGCAATCGTGTAATAGGCATTTGCAAAATATGCAGCAAGTACATGTTTGTGTACAGAAATTTTTATCAGAGTTGATGGAATTAGATGATCATGACTGATGGGAGAGTTACATATTTAGTATTTATCTGTTTATCTCTGTGCCATCTGCATCTCTCTTTGTATCAGCTAAATAAAGAGCAGATCTTTTTGGTCAATAACATTCCATCTAAAGGCATTTAGCTGAAGCACTGAAGCTGCCAAGCCCACAGGTTTGCACAGTTTTAACCATCTCTGTTCTTTCCTGATGCTTACTCTTTGCCACAGGTGCAATTCATTTAACCTGACGGCACTGATCTTACTCTTCTTTATGGGATTGAGTTCAAATATGCAGTTAAGATCTTTCTTTTCCTTCACATCCCTTCTTTGATTGTAGTATAGGTACAAGATTTTGGGGTTGTATAGAGTAACTTCAAAGAATGGACTGAACTGAAGAGCAGATGAAAAATTTCCTTGTATTACTTATTAGGAAGGTGCACAGGCTTTTACTTTTGCTTTTCTCCATGCTCCTCCCCTGTTAGATTGAAAAAATACACCTGGGACCAGTAAATAGGGCAATTTTGACAAATATTTGTATTGTAGATGCCTTTTGACCCTGTACATGAAAACTTCTGAGCAGTTATTTTATCTAAATAAGAAAAAAATGAACTCATTACAACTTGCCCACTAGACTGTAAAGCCTATGCAAGCTTACAGCTACACTTGAAACACACCGTTCAATAGTTAATAATTGCAATACTATATGGTATTCTGAAGTGATTTTACTGGTGGTAACAAAAAGTGGTGATAAAAACGGTGATTATTTTGGCCTAACCTAGTTAAGACTTCTTGAGATTTAATGATAACTATGTGACTGATTCAGTTTCATTCTTTGCCTTAATTCCCATATACATTCAAATATTCAACTAGTTCCTGTGATTGTTCATTAAAGCAGTAAAAATAGAGTTGAATTGCCACTATAAGCTACACTCCATAAAACCAATGCTAAAAGAATATGGTGTCAGAAGCTTTCAAGAAAGGCAGCATTTAGGATTAGTCGTCTCTGGGGGTGCTGTATCTGTTACTGAGGGTTATTTTGGTACTCTTAGCTATGTATATTCCAGTCAACATAGCAGGAAATATATAGCTGGATTTGGATACCTTTGCTGCATGTATTCCAGTAATGGTTCAGCTACAGATTGTCCAAACTGATATAGTAGTACAGTATCTCTAATGTTTGTAAAAATAAATGGGAATCATATAGTGCTTATCTCCCTTACCCTGAGGAATTTAGCTGCTTCTTCTAATGTAGTGGCTCCCAGTTCTTGTAGAACTCTTGCCAGTACAGGGTAGATGTCTGCCTGCACACGGCTATCATATCAGACTTTGGCTAACTGAAAATAATTTTCATTAAGCGCAGCTTCTAACCAATGACACAATTTATGCAGATATTCAGCAGGAATCCTCTATCTGAGCAGGATATTCCCCACTTATGGTAGGCTTACCCATGCAGCATGAACCAAAAGAAGCAACATTACCATGCTATTTTGGACTCAAATGTGACAACACCTCCCAGTGCCTGATACCATGATAACACAGAAGGATTTTCAGCTCAAGTACAGAATTTTTCAACCATGTCTGTGGTGTTTCTGATTGCTATGCTAGCCTCCAATAACTAGTCTATGCAGATATTTAATGTGGTTTTGCATTTATATATTCATTCTGGTGTGTTCTGAGGCTTAACAAAACATGGAACATGGCAGTGCAAAGTAGAAGGAGAGTTCTTGACAGAAAACTGAACACACACTTGAAACTGCGGCTACATAGCCCTGGATAAGATTCAGTATGTCACTGAGACTGGCTAATTCAGGACACAGTGTAGCATATAAATCTAAAGGTCTTTATGCTCACCTGTTAGATTTTTGTCCCAAAATGGATGAGAAGTACTTTCAAGGTCATGTTCAGCAGAGAGACTATATAACAAATTCTTGTGCCTCTCAGCTACTGTCTCCCAGAGCAGATCTAATAACTGACTTCACTGATAAATCTAAATTTGCTTGTCCACTCACTGAAGTGCTTTTCTTCACTATATCACCTCTTTTTAGCAGATTAATGACCTAGACAGTGACAGTTTAACTATATAACCTTGTATTATTTCATGGTATTTAAGTGAATGGACAGTGAAGTATTTTCTACATTGTTGTAACTTTTCATATCTCTCCAGTTTTGCCCTGGGGGTTCAGTTAGATTTCACTGATAGTCTTTGAGTGAGGGTAGTCAACATTCACTGGGATCTACTAACCTTTACTCAGATTAGTTGTTACAGAACTCTGCTGTGTATTTTTACCCAGGACTGTCCAGCCAGCTAGACTCCTTGTAGCTGGGAGTCATGAGCTGCTGTCATGTGCTGCAGCTGTTCTCTGAGTGGTTTGTTTGTTTGTTTCCCCTGATAAAAAAGGGTCATCTAAGTCCTTGTTCAAGCCTTCCTTTTTAATAAGGGGAAATAGAATCATAAAACCATAGAATCCTTTAGGCTAGAAAATACCTTTAAGATAAAGTCCAACTGTTAACTTAACACTGCCAAGTCTACCACTAAACCATGTCCTTAAACATCAACACATCTTTTAAATACCTCCAGTGATGATGATTCCAACCATTTCCCTGGGCAGCCTGTTCCAGTGTTTGACAACCCTTTCAGTGAAGAAATTTTTCCTAATATCCAGTCTAACCCTTCCCTGGCACAACTTGAGGCAATTTCTTCTTGGCCTATTTCTTATTATTCGGGAGAAAATATCGACACTCACTTCACTACAATCTCTTTTCAGGTAGTTGTAAAGAGCAATACCTTCAGTCTCCTGCCTCCTTTTCTCCAGGATAAACACCCTAGCTCCCTCAGCTGTTCCTCATAAAACCTGTGCTCTAGTCCCTTCACCAGCTTTTGTGGTCTTTGGACAGGCTCCAGCACCTCAATGGCTTTCTAGTTGTGAGTGGCACAAAGCTGAACCCATGGTGTGGCTTCATTAAGTAATTAGGATTATAAAAACTCAACCCTACTGTCACGATTGTTAGACAATCAAAACACTCCCTAACATCTGGGGCTACCCCACCACCTTTACTTCCTTGTCTATCCCGTCTGAAGAGTTTATAGCCACCCATTGTAGCTCTCCATTTGTGTTGAGTCATTCCACCATGTTCTTCTGATGGCAAGTATATCACATTCTTCCTTCTGCACAATGGCTTTCAGCTCCTCCTCTTTACTGCCCATGTTGTGTGAATTGGTGTAGACGAACTTCAGCTGGGTGATTGATCCACCGCCTTTTTGTGGAAAGAAACCCTAATTCCTACGTGACTATTCTTAGGTGCTTATGTGGCTTCTAACACATCAATAATCCTTGTGTCTTTTCTGCTACACAGATCTCCATCTCTTACCTCCACTGAGACAGCAAATTGAAGGACTTTTTAGCACACTGTCCCTCAAATATCTGCAGGCTGCCCTTAGGCTTTTCTCTAGCTAGCCTGGTTTTATCCCTTGAAATCTAGTTTAAAGATCGTTCAATGAGCCCTGCTAACTCCTGTGCAAATATCCTTTTCCCCTCTTTGAAACAGGTGTACCCTGCCTGTTGCCAGCAGGCCTGTATCATATAAAAGCAATCCATGATCAAAACCACCAAAATTCTGCTAGTGACACCAAGCTTAGAGCCAGGTATTGATTTGCTGGCTCTTCGTGTTTCTTCCCTCATCATTCTCTGCAACTGGAAGGATAGAAGAGAACACTACTTGTACTTGTCCTTATCTCTTATCCAGTTTTCTTAAGGCTCTGAAGTCTCTTGATAGCTCTCAGAGTCTTTCTTGCAGCTTCATTGATGACTACATGAAAAATCAATAATGGATGATAATCTGAGTGCCATACCAGGGTAGGAAGCTTTCTCTTCACATATTTAATCCATGTCCCAGGGAGGCAGCAGACTTCCCTAAGAAGTGCATACAATCTGCATATTGGGCCTTCTGCTCCCTTCACAAGGGAGTTTCCTATGGCAATGACCCATCTTTTTTTCTTTGAAGCAGGATGTATTCTGACTTAACCTCAACAACACCTCCAAGCTAGATGAGCTATCATATGCACTATTGTTCAACTGCACTTGCAGAACCTCATATCTATTATGCAAGGGCATCTGCAAAGGTGAGGTTGTCACAGAGGAGACACGCCTGCTGTGCCAAGCAGAAATTTGGCATCATTGCCCTCTATTCCTTAAGTCACTGTGTTCAGGCCAGGTGGAGAGAGGATAGGGAATCCTCCATATCATGCATCCTGTCTGCCTGTTGACCTGTTGGCCTGCTCAAATGAAGCAGGAGATCTCATGTCAGGGAAAAAGAGCAGTACAGGAGTGATTATTAGTGCTAGTTTAGCTCCTGTTTCATATTTCTGTTTTTTGAACAGATATACTTCTGTTACTTCTTGCAATTTTGCTGACTCTGTATGAGGACTGACTATCTTTTGCAATACTGTAAGGGCTAATATTTTTAACATTTCTAGTTTGCTTTGCACACTTGAAAGTATCTTAATATTCATGTATCTAAAAATGCCCATCTAAGCCTCCTTTTTTTCCCCTGTGCATCCTGAGGAAAACCAGAAGAAAAGTATGCAACTTGCCTGTGCAAGAGTAAAAAGCGGTAAGTAATAGTCAGGTGGCTATGTATATTTATATGGAATACATCCAACTCTAATAGCTGCAAAATGAGCATTGATATGAATAAAATAAGAAACAGCAAATAAACACAAGATCATTGGTAGGCATCACCATGCAAAGGGAGCTCTAGCTTTATTTATTCCATGAGTACAAATAAATTGATATTGTTCAAAGCCAGACTCAGGTATAATGGATCAAGGTGCACATTTTAATGATCAGCCAGGGGCTTGTTCCTCTAATTAGGCTTTCTTCCATGTTCAGTTCATATATCAGCTTTGTTGATGGCAGAGAAAGGCTGATGCATGGTTGGGAGGTGCTGGGGAAAGAAAGAAAGAAAAGAGGAAGATAGAGAAGGAAATAATCAGGTACTAAGTTACTAAGTAATGCCCTCGACCTGCTTTCATCTAGGAAATGTCTAACAGAACCTTTTCTTCATGCCACTTGGGAAGAGTATCTGAGGATACTTAAAGTCTGCCTTAGGATAAAGCATGTCCTGAAGTCAGATGAGAGAGATCCTCTACTGAAGACACCTTATTGTAATATATTCATATTCTATGCTTTAGTTGTGCAACTGAATCACTTCAAAGGTGATTGAGGGATACAGGCAAAGAAAGAATTACACTAATGAACGCCTGTGTAACAAAGACTTTAATCAGAATGTTAGTCCCTTCCTGATTAGGGGATAAGAAAGCAAAGATTTGAGGTAAACTGCACACATGAAAAGGAATATCTGTCATTGTTGTCTAATAATATGATCAAAGGAAAAATTAGAAAAAGTGAGCAAAATTCAAAGGCTTTGTAGAGCCTGCCTGATTTTGACTGCAGTCTCCTGCCTTCCTGCTTTCACATGAAAAACAGGTGGAAGAGCAATAATTGATAAGCTTGGTTTTGAAGCACTTATTTAGCAGTGATCAACAGTTTCGTTTTAATTAAACACATGTAAAGTAATGGAAGCAGTGAAAGAGACTTGAAATTTTCAGTTGTACTTCCTTACCAAATGCCACTGAATTCAGTGTAAAGGCTTTGTATAGGTGTCTGCATATTTTGACATTAAAGTTAAAATCCAATATAGTGATGATAATGAAACTATAATAGAAGTTGCTTAAGTTTTAAGAAAATGAGAGTAAATTTGTCTTGAAACTTCAGAACAGAAAGTAGGAGAATGAGTAATAACTTGGATTGCTTGGGGTGTTTGCAGTGGCATCCTGTTTGATATTAACAAAAACAGTGGGCACAACAGTAAGTAAAATTCTCAAACTTGTTTTAGAAGTTAGTGTTTCTGAGAGATTTACTGGATTTCAGTTATCTGTGTTAAGATTGTTTTTTAAGATTGATCATTCATATCTGCACTAATAATTCTTGCTGCATGCATTTCAATTATCTTAGCTAAATAGACCAAGATCTGATGTAATATTTTTTCCCTTAAATCTTTTTATAAATATGTTAGCAGGAAAAAATACACATATGCTGGTAAAATAAAGGAATCTCTCATGTGCTGATACACAACTTGGAAGTGATGAATTGTAAGTGAAGCCTCACCCAAATGTGGAAGTGGAGGAAGACAAAAAAACGCTGAAAATGAAGCTGTTCAAGTGACTGATAAACCCAAGATTAACTTGCAGCCAAGCCTTCAGAAGGGGCGTTGGTGGGGTGCTCTATGCTAATGAACATTGTTCTTGCTAAGTATACTTCAGTTTGTAATTTTTCTTGTCTTATTTAAAAATAGCTCTTTAGATTAACTGGACACCTGCCTTTGAGCTATTGAAAAGTAGCTGCCTTTTGAAATGTCAAGCTAATTGGACAGTGGTATAAGACAAACAGTATGTCTCACTATAACTTCATATTGCTAAGGTACTGCTCATCTAATTACATGCAGATGTATTTGCGCTCAGTGAATCATTAATCTTCATCAGAATACAAAGGGAAAAGCAGCTCTTGACTTTCAGCTGCCACAAGTAAGGCACATGGTATTTGCCTGCTGTGTCAGTCAGTACCTGAACTTTACTTTTTTTTTTTTTTCCAAAGCTTTACATGAATGAATGACTTTTTAGTGAAAAGGGAAACTTGCTCTGCATCACTAATATTGAATTTCTTCTATGTTAACTGGTACAATTTTGGGAAATGTTTAAAAATCTGAAATTTAGCAATGAAAATCTAACACAAAAAAGAAGAAAAAAAAGCAAAAAACCTGAAACTCTTTGGAAGACTGTTCCCTCTGTGTTTGCCAGATTTCAGTTCCTTGTGCAACATGCTTTAGGTTGGTAACTTTCTTATTCAATGCTCAGCAACAAGTTTAATGTCTTATTTCCTGCTGTCTTTTGTAAAGGCAAATCTTTCTAGAGGGCAAAGTGCAACCTACTAGTCAGCTTAATCTCATCTACTTTCACCTGCTTCTTTGCTGATCCAAGCTTCTGTGACCTCATTATTGTATTCTATTCAGATCTAATAATTCCCTCTGGTTTAGGATTCTTGAGTGGAAAAACATAATAAAGAGGTCATAACAAAGTTCTACTTTCCTCCCTGATGTGAAGCCACAGAATCTACATGTAAAACACATGGGTCGTTATGCTGTGACTATCAATTTTTACTAATAGAAAATAGTTTGCTAGAATGGGAGAATATGGAAGTATTAAATTCTTTGAGAGGGGATGGGTTTGCTTAATATTTTAAGCTGATACAGTTCAGGAGCATATCCCACATCAGGTTATCAGATCTGTTGACCTTAACATCTTCTTAGAATGACTTCCTGTTTCTATTTAACTATGATTTTTGTCCTGAAGAAAAGAGATATTATATATGCCACTGTGTGTGTTGAATGTTTCCTTGGTGCCATTCTGTGGTATTTGCAGCCCTGTTTGACATTATCAAATGGATTGACATTTCAAATATTTGCAGTGCTCAGCAGGTACTAATTCAGTGAAGGTGAACCATGGGTTGCTCACATAGTAACACAGCAAGTGATGTGTGTCTATTTAATCACAGCTCCTGAAATAAGATCAAAAGGCACTGTGCTTTTAAACCCTTAAAGCTGCTGTCACAGCAGAGAGATCAGGAGGGGCCCACTGTAGGAAGCAAGGTAAAGAAGAAACTTGGACTTGTTGCTAATTCATCGGCTGTGTCTCAGTCTGCTTTAAGTGGGGATGGGTAAAGGAGGGCATTCAGGAGAGCAGCTGTGCAGATGAACTGCACCAGTCCTATGTCAGGAGGACCAAGAGGCATTTCTTTAAATGAATTCGGTCCATTCTTCCCTAGATAGATAATGCTTTTAACTTCACTTTCAGTATTATTTAATTTGGTTAGTTTTGTCTCTGACACAGTGCTTATTCACCTTTCATCTGGTATGCTATACCATGCTGAGGCTTCCTGCAACCCCAGATTTCAACCGCAGCAGATGCTTATTTGCCTTGGACTGAGATATTCCTGGTCTATTTTTCTTTACCTGCTGAAAGCATACATTTATTGCACAGCTGCACTGCATAGTTTCCAGACAGGAGAGGGCAACAGCATCCACCATCTGCTGAGCAGAAGCAGGAGAAGGCTTAGAACAGGTGAGGTAGATGATGGCGCAAAGGGAAAGAACTGGTAATGCATTAAGTGTTGCAGATGATGCACAGTAAGTGTGATAGCTTTTAGGTCCACTTAAATGTTTGGTAAGGGCTCTGTTACTGCTTGAAGCTGTATCTTGGGTGTTGCTTATTTAATACACTGCCACACATTAATAGTCATGTTAGTGCCAGCAAAAAGAAGCTCCACTAGATAGAGCCCTTCCCTGAATTGCATTGCTTCAAATGACAATCTTCTTAGCTGGAGCAAGTAGGGGTAATGATACAGAGAATGAAGCAAGGTTTTCTATTTATTTAAAGCCAAATCGCCTTCCTTTTAAGATCAAATATTGAAAACAAAACCTGTCAGTGAAACTCCTATGACTCCACAGTTTTTTTGGCTCAGTACAACAATCAGTACATGATATTTAATAACCCGTATTACACAGAGGGTCAGAAGAGATGATCTAATGATCTCTTCCGGCTTTAAAATCTTGGAATCAGAGTCTAAACTAGACTGCAATGGAACTATTTCTGTGTGTGTGTGTACAAACTAAGCATGCAAAATGCTAGCAGGTTCTAGGCCTCATTTCACGCCAACAGTACCCCACTTATTACTCTGAGAAATGATTCTGAAGTTCAGTCTTGCTGGGTTTTTATATCTTTCTTTCTCTGCACCCCTCACATGTAAATGCACTCTCATTACTCAGTTATTTTCAGCCTTCAGCTGTGAAATGGCAGCCATTGTGAGTTTGAGTGGTTTATTTGAGAGCCACTGTGGTCAGGGATTTCCTGCCTCGGTGATGGCAGAACCCACATGAAACTTTGAAGAACTTTCTTCTTTTTCCAATTGAATGTAAGCTACTTCTTTATCAGTCCCCTTCAGAATGCTGAATTCAGAGACTTGGACATTTTTAATCATTCCAACTGCCAATTATATCAAGGCAAACTCTACCGAAGGCCAGATCATACCATGAAATATCCAACATAATTTTGGGGAAGAAAAATAGAACTACTCACACAGAATCATACCCTGGGTGCTTCCTTATCCCAGTAATGCTCAAGAAGTTCACAGAGCTTTTACTTTTTTTATTTTTCATAGAACATTGTCTCACTAAGAACTTGTCTACTTCAAGTCTTTAGTGCTTTCTGTTTCTTATTCCTGAAGAACATAGGTGCACAGATAATTAATTATTATTTTTCATAATTTCTTCTCAGATATTTATGCACCTTTTTTCCAGTGACAACCACCACCATGCTGGGTGTAGTATTCATTGTAGAATTAAATGAAGCATGTGCTGCAGCACCTGAGAATAATTGAAATGAATTGAATATAATGAAAAGCAAATGAAAATAATTGAAATGAGCTGTAAACTCTCATTACTTTCATTAAGGTTTATTTTTCTTAAGCAATTTGATGACAGCCCTCTTGATTCTTCTTGCTATAGGCTGGCAAAAGATTGTTACACAAGACATCAGAACAGAGCACAGTAGAAATGAAAACTGTTAGTGGTGGTGTATAACTGAGGATGAGCCAGTAAAGAGGCAGGAATTGAAGAGAAGCTGAGGAGGAAACATTGCTTATGTCTTTCTGGGGGAGGAGACTAAGCCCTCCACTCTCTGCGTTTGCAGCAGCTGCATTATGAATTAATAAAAAGATACTCCATGAATATGCACATGAGGTCTTTTCATTAATAATTCATAAGGCCTTTCCATCCATCAAGAAGCTGCAAATTCAGCACAGGAAATTGAGGTTAGGCCTGTTTACCCTGAATTTTGCATTACAACTGGAGGCACAAAGTGAAAGGGTAGAGGAAGAGGAGATAAAATGTTTATAAAGGAAGAGGTGGAAGGAAATGAGACATTCCCACACCTTCTTCAGAAAGTAACTGAGAAAAACTGTTTGAAATAAAAATACTTTGACAAGTGTGGGCAAAAGGGAGTGGGAAGGCAATACAAAATGCAAGTGATGTCTTACGCTGTTTGTCATACAGTACATCTTTGAGATGATGTAATAATCAGAAGTGGAAAGTTACTCTGATCCTCCGATAGCAAGAATGTTTTCTACTAGCTGCACCTTGAAGAGCTGTTGAGAATGTGGAAGGACATTCATTCCTTTTTAACAAAGGCTACATCAAGCATTCGGTTTTTTAATTATTTTCTCCATTTGTTCAAAGTTAACTTTAAAAAAATATAATAAAAGAGAGTGTGAAAAAAAGTCCAATTCAGACCAAAGAGTCCAAGTACGTCTTCTCTGAAAAATAATTCTGTGAGTAAATCTATGGATAAAATAATCCACAAATTTAAGATAAAGAAATAAAAGATGCTTAAGTTGATGAATCTGCCTGTGAAACAGTGATCCATTGAAAGATGAATTAGAATTAATATATTGTACAACTCATATGTATAATAAATCCTTCCAGCATTCCTCAGTTCCCAGAGAATCAGGTTAATAAGGGGTGTGGAGGAGTTTAAAAAATGTCATCTTCATCTTTACCTACCGTTACACATCTAACTCTTTTTTTATGACATCACTTCCTGCATTTCCTCTCTTTGTAGTGCTTAAGTTGCAAGATGCAATGCCACCCATCATGACACATTATTCAATGTTTGCTACGTAGTTCACATCATGATTAGGGGTTAAATGGCAATGCATATCATGATACAGAGGCTGACACTCTGGTGATGTCGGTTGAGGCTGCACCTCACATAAAGCACTGAAAGTTATCTGTCAAGTGAAGAAATAGGGATTTAAAGCAAAATAAGTAAAGCATGAAAACGGAGAAGTTTTCAGGTCTATTTCAAAGTCTGTTTGTAATAGTATAGCATAGAGTCTTGAATCTGTTCAGGCTTGAAACTTCTACCCAGCATTGCTTTCTAACTATGAAAATAACTAACTATTGCAGCAAGTTGCCTATTAAAACAGGAGTCTTTTAAGTTTTTAAGTATTTGAGAGACTTTCAACACAAACACTCTGAAAGCTGTACTTTGGACTCCATAAATTCTGTCCAACGTAAATGTATCTGACTGAAATTCAGAGTTAGAACTTAAAGCAAGCTGAATAATCTCATGTTTTTAGCTAGCATTCAAAATTTGAGTCTTCAGTAACGTTGCATTAAATAATTTTCACATGTACTTGCACTTGAAAAATTTCTGGAAGAGAATACTTTTTTAAATACAAATTGTCTGCTCCCCTTATTGTTGCTATGATGATGGTGGAGAAATGGTAGGTATTCAACGATTTTATCTGACAAATAATTACACATCTATTTCGGACAAGTGAGCTTTTGGATGCCTTTAAGAGCTACAGTCCGCTAAAGAAGTGTCTCAATATTGATGAAACTAATTCTAAATTTTCTTTTTCTAGAAATTATTCTTTTAAAAATGTTCACACTTTTGGGGTATATGAAAGGATAATGAAACCTCTACATTGTGCAAAAAAATGTGCTATTATAAAGTGAAACATTTATGTATTTTAGACAGGAGGGAGAGATATGATGCAAAGCGTATTTCTTCATTTAAGATATATACTATACTTTAAATGTTTTTATTAAATCTGTTTTTTACGTGTGCATTGAAAAATGCCTTTTTACACTTTGCTGTGCACTAGAACTATATGCAGATTAAAAAACAAAAGAATTTAGCCCCTTTAGCAAACAGTTTCACCTCTTCCATTTCCTGTGGTTTTGTTGGCTAAACTATCCTTTATGCTCCCAGCTTGAAGTAAGCAACCAAAACAGAAAACTGAGAGTATGAGCTCTTTGCTACTGCTTCAGTTTCTGTTTCTATGGAAATGGACCTGGGAAACACAAAAAGCAAACCAAGTACCTTAATGATTTTAAAATCCCACTTCGATTATTTCTTCACTGTTATTTTCCAAACAAAGGCAAGCAGCTGGAATTAGCATTCATTGCCAACTGGATGTGCGGAGTTGAAAGTGACATTTTGTTTGTAAACTGTTACAATAAAAAAGTAAGTTTCCTCACAGAACTTCAGCCCACCTCTCCTTGTCATGGCTGCAGCAACTCTGAAGGCTTGGGCATCTTGTTCTAGTTCATCCTGATTTTTTTCTGCTGACTTGTTCAGAACAGCACAACCAGAAAACTCACTGCCTTGGTGGATTATAGCATTTCCAGAGAGAAACTGATTCCATATGCTCACATCAGTATTGCCAACTTTCCAATTAAATTAACACAAAAGTTTCCAAACTGTCTTTAGTCAATGATCCCTTTCTGAGGCTTTCCCAAGCTTTCCTGAGCTCTCAGGTGGTCACCTGAGAAAGTTTCAATTTTTTATGCATAAACTGGCTATAATTTAGAAATTGTATTAACTACAAAGCCACAGTATATCTTACCAATATATTTGATAAGTTGAGGGTAATTGACTGTTCTTGTGTATTTTCAATCTACAGCTGACTACTAAAGTCAGTACCACAATTTTTCTTTTCATTGTCACCCTTTGGAGAAATATCCGTAAATTTTTTTTTCTTCCTAGAGGACAGCTCTCCTGACAAAGTCCATAGCGTGATCATCATTTTCCAGGAAGAAGAGCTGGAGCAGAATAGTACTATAATATCTCAGACATGTGAAGCTGCTGGGAGCTAATTCTCTCCACTAAATGACCTTACATGGTTCAGTAACAGTCTGCTGCAGGAATCACTGACATGGATGATCGTTCTTTGACTTTTAACCTCCAGGTAATAGAGATTAAGTGCTACTTGGATGGAGACAATATTTTCTAACATTGAGTTTCTAATAACTCCACTGTATTGCATCACAAAAAAAAAAAAAAAAAAGAGTTTACAATAGGAAACTACTGCTTCTTTTTCTCTGTGTTATAAGCTCCATTTGCCTCTCGAAGTAATCTATTTAAATACACTGCCCCCAAGTCTGCACGTTTTTATGTGGTTTGTGATCACACATACGAAGTAAGATCGCTTAATACCATGAAACCAAACTGCTATTATCAAAACTCATTTAAATTACAGTCCAGAAATTTTGTGAAGGCTAGACGGCAAAGGAATTAATATTCTTTATTTTTTTTTTTTCCTATAAAATTAACACCTGGAAAATTGCTCATTACTTGCAATAGAGTTTTTTTATCAGGTAAGTTATAGCTTGTTTATAATGTAAACCCTTCTAGCTCTTATTAATTGCGTTTTCTACTAAAGCATATATTGTTTTTCTTTAACATCTGGTTAACATTTTCTCTTTTTGATGAATGTATTATTTTCTGAAATCCTGGATAGTTTTCACTTTGTCACATAGCAGAGGACAATATTGCTCTCTTTCCATGATTTCTGTTGTCCTCAGTACTCCAACAGGATTCTCTCTATGAGGGGGAAATGAATTTACTTTTTCAGTGTGATACGTCTTTGCCTCTCAGGTGAGAAAAGTGGCCAAATACTTTTCCTCACCTGGTGTGGGCTGAAATCTGTGCAGTCCATCCTGAACTGATACAGCATCATCACATTACACAGTCAGAACAGACTTTAGGAACCACCATAAGTTTATCTGAGATCCACGATGTACATTTTTTTGCTTACATTTTATTTACCTTACATGCAATCTGCTAGACAGAGATAGGCCATACCTGACTGTGTAGTCTCAGGCTGTAGTTCAGTACATGCAGTTACTTCCTGCAGGATGTTTTACAGCACCTGAGATAGGTTGTTCTGTGACATGTCACCAATAACAGGCCAGGGTCTCATAGCTGCTGTCCTACATACAGTGGGACTTCCACCTAGGCTGGCTCTGTTGGACAAATCTGCCTGCATTTGAATCATCCTCAGCTTCCATGGATCAGCAGGGGACGCAATTGTGTTCATTTTCCAAGAGATGAACACACTTAGAATTGTCTTCAACACCTATAGCAGCAATATTTAGAGGCAACTGTCTGCTGTAGGGAGGAGAAAAACTTTGTATGCTTAATGAGCTGCTTGTTAGCTCTAATTAATAAAAACTTAGATTGCCTTAGTTACAATTAAATGTCCCAAACTGGATATTTGATAAACCAAAAGAGCTGTTATTTCTGCATGGGCAAAAAATAACATCACTGATCAACTTGGATGACCTAGGGAGCCTGGGGGAAAAAGTAGCAAAAATTATAAATCAGTAGTGTAAACTAGGTAGAATGAGCCTACGAAACAATTACTTGGCCCTGGCTGTGACCCTGATGCTGTTTCTCAGGGTGGAAATTTAATCTCTTAAATGAAAGGAAAAAGGTATACTAGTACTAAACTTGAATATTTAGTAGTAATCAATGACTTCTAAACAACATGCTCAAACTACAGGTTCACCCATGAGCTAAACACAGACTTTATGCAGCATAAGGTTTTCTGAGTTCATCCAAATTGCTGCATTGGTGAGGGATCAACTCAGTCTTGCAGTCTGGACAGAGGGATCTTTGTGTGAAGTACAAGTACCAGTACTTACAATAACATATGACCCCACTAATGTTATGTTGATATCACATCTACAAATCTGTACAAGGAAGAAGGAACTTAAGGAGAAACTTAATAATTGTAAAGAACGACCAGAAGAAATGAAGGACCATAAAAATGCACAAATATACCAAATAAGGAAAAAAAAAAAGTTCCTTTACTATTTTTAATTCCTTTGACACGCTTACACATTAGAAGTTATAGAAATTTAATGTTCAGGTTTAAAACCAAAATAGCAGATATCTGACAGAGTAATTACAATGCATTTGTGGATCAGACACGAAAATGGCAAAGGCAGATATTTATGCTCAAATAGAATAAAAATTTCTTCTTTGACACCAGATTCCAGATAAGATTTATCTCATTTGGAATTATAGCAATGATTTTAGTGTTGGCAACACATGAAACATACATAGTCCTAGTTAGCACTTCTTATTTCACATATTTGCTGTATCTTACTGATAAAAAAACCCTTTCTTTCCAATTTACCCTGACATATCCAGGGATTTTTATAAGGAAAAAAAATAGGAAAAGCTAGTCCGTTAAGCTAGATTGTAATGATCTGAGGTGATCATGAGGACATGAGGCTTCAGATGCAAACTGAAATATTCAAAAACATATAAATGAACTTGGAAGTGACTTCAAGGCCAAGTGATATTTTCAGAAATTTCCTGTATAATTAGCATGAGTTTTACAAAGAAATCACGAGCAGGTGAATGACAAGTGCCTGCACCTTTCCTGACAGTGGGCTTTAAGTTTTTAACTTATATTATAGCTTTATAATTTCCGTCATGGTTTTCCATAAGATTGCTTTAGACATAAATTTCCAACCTGCACGTACAGATCTCGATATTTCAACATATATATAACCATTTGACTCTTTAAATAATAAGAATAAAAAAGCTCATTCTTAACAATGAATATTGCAAACCTCAAAGAACAAGATGGATGATTCTAAGGTCAGAGAAGAGTGGAAATGGCAAACAGATGTATGAGACATCATTTTAATTTTTTAACTCACTGATTATTCTCTCTCAGGAGAAATGAAGAGATCTACAAAAGGAGGAAAAAAAGCATTCAGAACAAGCTCATTATCCTCCCTTTACAGCTCACTTCTCTCCTCCCCCCCAGTATACTTCAATATTTCATTGAGCAGAGAACATAAAATTTACCCTTGACTTTTTTATAATTTCTAATGATTTAAGTCCATATTCATTAATTTTTTTGTACATGTGATATTTTCCCCAAATCCCAACAGTGAAAAAAAGTGAATTGTTTTCCCTATGTTTTCTTGTCATTTCACCTTTTCTTTTCCGTCTGCTGCTAGGGATATCCTATAGTTTCAGTCTTGTAAGTGGTTACTTACTATGTGCAAAGAAAGATCTTTAGAAAGCTAATATATCATGGAAAAAGTAGATGGAGCTGCTGTGTACTCCCTAAGGGATAGCAGACTTTTCTTACATTACACAGACCATGATAGTTCCTACATTCAATAGTAAAGTAATATCTTATTTTGCCAAGTGGAACAGTTAACTTTAAACATTTTCTTTAGAATTCACATCAAATGGACAAAGAACTTTTAATGATCTGCTCAGCACAAGAAATTATTTCCATCTTTTCTTCAGTTTTGGTAATATACCTGAGGACAGAGGATATAAAGAGGGCAAAATTTATGCCCTATGACCCAAATGAGACAGGTACAAGATACTGTAAACTATCCTACAAATAAAAAATGGGTTTTCAGGATAGAAATGTATAGAATGTGTAAGCAGTCTGAGAGGTAAAGAGATATGAATCTTTAATTCATACATGAAATATTAACATTTCACAGCCCTAGATCCTTTCCATGCAGTAGTGAATATCACTCCTTACAGTGGAGAAAGACTGTTTCTTCTGACAGTATGATTCATTTTATCCACAATGACTTTATTCTGAATTGTTGCACATTTTCTATAAGCAGTTAATATCAAGTACACATATCGTCTACAAATAAAAAAAATCCCCAAACAAACAAATGCACAAACAGGGAAATACTGAAGCATAAGGATGTGTTTACGTGCCTGGGCATTATGGAATTATTATAATTTTAAGAATGACCACTTAATTTCATTCTTCCACTATTTCTTTTTTTTTTTTTATTCGCTTGATTCTACAGTTCTTTCTAAATAATTTCTTTGTATTCATGGCAGTTAGAGAGAAAAAATATTCTCTGCATTGTTTCTAATACACACAGTGCACCTAGTTATCAGAATCAGCCAGTGAGTCCCCTGTGCTGGAGAGAAAATTCATGCTAGAGCTACAGATTTCAGTTTCAATCCTTGTTTGGGGTAAAGTTCTCAGAAAGGATTTGAAAAGATCAAGTACTTCAAACCACAGATGTTTTGCATGGCTTTTGTTATTTACTTGATTTTCCAGCACTGCGTTTTTCACAACTTCTTTCAGAAAAAGGGGTGTCAGAACAGCATGTCAATGATCCTCATAAAAGGCTTTGCTGCATGTACTATTTGGTGTCCCTGGGTAGGTCTGGTCTCTTTGAAGTGTCTTTGTGGAAAGGGAGAGAGAACAGCCTTCAAATAAAGAAACAACATAGATAAAGAATGCCTCTCTGCCTCTAAGGGCAGTTCTAAATAATCTCATGTCAGAGGTAAAAGAGAAGAGGCAATCACAGCATCAAGAATAGAGGGGTCAATTCCAGATTACTTTCCTGCATGATGTCTTACTGTAAACTGTACATAGTTTCATTCTCTCAGAAGTACTTATTCCAACACAAAGGAAACTTTCTTCCACAGAAATATTTGATTGCCCATTAGTATTAGTACTTTAGGCTGGCTCGTCAATGCTTGATGTTTCTTTCTCAAGCCCTAGCCATTCCTTCTTCTAAGAAGCCAACAATTGCTGCACTCACTTTAAAGGGAGTTAATTGCATTGTAACAGTTAGTTAAATAATTACATCATTCTCTTATGTGCAGAACTGCTTGCAATGTTTTATGAAAGATTTGTATCTAGAACAACAGAGAATGTATTTATCTTTTTTTAATGTACTTTTTTAAAGGAGTGTGCATTTTGCCATAAAATGCTTAGTAAGCAGAAACACAACCATTTGGAATAAAACGTGAAAACCTCTTTTAATAGTAAATATATTTGCAAGGGACCTACGACCTACCATTACAAATGTATAAATATAAACAGTGATTTTGTTGGAAAGGAGAAACAATATGACCCTTCACTACATGCATCATTCAGATCCTCTGGTATTTAGAAAACAACAGATAGCCCTTATTATGGCTTTTTATTTACATTTATTCTTGGACCTTAAACTAAGACAAGGAGTCAAATCACTCTGTGACAAGAAAAATTGTTCTCAATGTCTACTTGAAAAAAGCTGAAAAAAATAATTTTGGGGCTGTCAAATGAATCTTTATTCCTTCACAAAGTGTGATTAAAACAGCTAATATTTTTACTGTCAACCTAAAAATAAAATACTGCTTTGTAAAACTCTTAACAATCACTTTAATTCTGTAGGTGTCTTTCACCAATCTTAAATTATTTTTTAAGGCATTTACAGATATTATTTCATTGATAATATTTTATTATAAGGACACCATTTTTGTTTTTAAATTATTAGATTTGGACAAACAATATTGCTAAAACTATTTCCTGTGGCTTGTCACTGCAAATTTGCCTAAGGTTGCAATGTCTAGCTCCAACCCCGCTTCCACGGGCAGGGACTCCTTCCATTAGACCAGGTTGCTCTAAGCCGCATCCAACCTCACTTGGGCTGGGACAAACCTCATAAATTTCAACGAGGGGAAGTGCAAGGTTCTGCATCTGGAAGGAATAATCTAATACATCAGTATGGGCTGGAGGCAGACTGTCTTTGAAGAAAAGGCCTTGGGGTACTGGTGGACATGAAGTTGAACATAAGCCAGCAATGTGCCCCTCTTGGAAAGAATGCAAACAGCCTCCTGGGCTGCATTAGTAGTAGCATTTTCAGCAGGTTGAGGAAGGCCACCCTTCCCTGGGAACAGGCTGCCCAGAATGGTTATGGAGTATTTATCCTTGGAGATATTCAAAACCCAGCTGGACAAGTCCTTTAACAACTTGCTGTAGCTGACCTGTCTGAGCAGGGCGCTTGAACTAGATGATCCTCAGAAGGACCTTTCCACCTCAACATCTCTCTGTGCCTGTGGTTCTGTGATTCCTGTCAATAGTTTCCTCTAAAGGCAAAGCTGGAGGAAAGTACACAAAGGGGCAGGAAGAAGGTTGAAATGCCTCGCTTTTTGTCTTTCATCTTAAAGCTGTTTTGTTGTACCAAAAGAATGCAGACTAATAGGCATAGAATGAGAAAACAAAAGAAATTGGGACTGTGATGCCTGTGATCCAGTAAGGTTGCCCATCAAGGACAGGTATCACTCTGGGTTTGCTCTTAGAAAGAAGCTTAGAAAGATATAATACTTAATTTGTTTTATATTTCCCCTGACACAGTTTAATGGTACATGACAAAAATCTGATCATGAGGAGGAAGAATTCCACAGAGGGTCTAAAATCAGGAAACAGTAAAGGAGCAACTTTGGAAGTACAACATGTAAAATCACTGTGCAATATACCTGCAAATTGATAACACGCAAATTGCAAACAGGTTACTCCAGTTTAACTTTATACATAAAGTCATTGTTAGACAGGAAACATGAGGAAACATTTGAATTTTTCTTAGGTATGAAATTCAATGTTTTAAGAGATTGAAAAATCTGCATACTCATGGTAGTTATATTTAGAAAGCTTTGTGTGCATTGTATGATCTCAAAGACAGTATAATTCTATATGTAGAACTAAGCACACAATAGAAAAGAAAAAAAAGATTAGAACAATATTTCCAGCAGCTAATGCTAGATTAATATATAGAAAAGCTGCCAGGAGGGGAAATGGCAGGTGTGCGCTGTCAGTGCTAAAATTTAACACTTTTCCCCTTCATGGCAATGAAGGTACCTCAGCTAAGACTTGAGCGTTCATAAACCTCCATCTTCTTTTAGCTGTAATTAATTTTTTGTACTACTGACATGATTTATTTTCCACCCTTCATTTTTGCTCCTAAAAATGTTTTAAAACTAGTCCATGTCAACAGGTAAAATTGGCACTCTTAAAGCAGCTTTTCTTTGCCTGTGTTGTAGTTATCCAATGCTATGAGAGAGAATATATCTTGGTAATTCATATGTGCTTATAAGTAAGTGTTATGAAAAATATAATAAGCCCATGTTACTAATTCCTATTATTAATGAAGGCTTTCTGTGGGAAAATCCACTATTAAAAAGAGAATATATAAATTCCAGACTGCCTGAGTCTGCTGGGGAATATCACAAAGCATCAGATCAAAAAAAGAAGGCCTTAATAAGCATCCCTATATGCAGGAGAGTGGAAAGAATAATCTGAAAACAATATTGTTGAATTTCTGAGAGAATGTCAGGAAACACTGTTACTTTGTGTGATTACATAGTCCATGCTTCTCAGGACTCTGGTCCAGGGAGCAGTATCAGCCTATTCAATTTCCTTGGATTATTTCTTCTTTTTATATTGCCTGTGGACAAGACACTAAAACAGTAATGGGGGTTTTGAATGCATTGATATTTTCATGATACTTTAACATTATATTTTTTCTTATTTTTTTTAATTACTTTTTTTTTAAGTGCATATGTATAAAGAATGCATGCTTAGCTGGAGGCAGTTGCAGCTAAAAATTAGTTCCTTCTGCCTCATTATCCTACTATTTCATGCATCTCTGAAACTCCACATTATATTCTGAAACGCTTCCTAGAGGAGATTTGTTGCCATAAGGCATCAATCAACATATGTTGTGATTAACCTCATACTACAGAATAAAAATATGTCAAAATCTTCTAATGAAAATGTCTTGATGTGTACAGCATAGACTTCAGACATTTACCATGCCAGATTCCATACATATTTACATTGATCTATGGTTTGTCTTGGCACTCTGAATGGGTAAAAAACCCTATGGAAATAGATTTCACTGAATACAATACAATAGACTGTAGTAAGTGTGGAAAATAAACCACAATCTTTTGGTGCTCCCATTTTATGTTGCCTAGAGTCACTACTTCTCCCACATTATACTGTTGTGATTAGAGATGTCTGGACAGCTGTTTTTTAGAGAAAAGTCACAATGAATGGAACAGCTTTAGGAGGAGAGGACATTAACTGTAGGCAAGCAGATGACTGCATGAAGAAATGTGATTCCTATCAAGCAGCCAACAGAAAAAAAATAAAATTCTCAAAGACCTGAAGAAATCATGCATGGAAGAGAAAATGAATAAGAAGTAGATTTGGACAGTCTTGTATATCATTTTCAAGAGACTCAGGATAAATGAAGTAATCCTCCTTTTAATGCTGAATAATACGCATAATATGCAAAGAAGCAGAATAACTTCCTTAAAGCAGTTTTAGACATTTTCTGAGTATCAGACGAAAAATATAGCAGCTATAGTTAGATGCCCTTTACATTATACATTTCCAATAAGTATTTCATTTTCTTGAACGTTTTTGATAAGACCTCACAGAAGACTGTGAAGAAAACACACCTGGGGTAGAAATTAAATGATAGCATATTTTAAACCTGGGTGAGAGATGGGAAAAGAAACCACTAATAAGGGTAAGACACTGTTAAGTTAAACAATGAAGGAATCAAATAGTGAATTGCTGCAGATTGTGGCTACAGTCACTGTTGCATGCTGCATTTATTGGTGACGGAAAAGACTCACCAACAGACAGTTTGTTTCCTGCTGAGTATTTCTTTTGTGAAATGTTTTTATGAGGGTTTTTTTGCAGGAAATATTTATGCTTTGCTCTGTTCTCTGTGTTTGCTATTTAGTCTTCCTTTGTCAAATGGCATTCCAATTTGCTTTTGATTTTGTTACTGGTTTAGTTTTACATTTGGGATACCTTTTCCTATGTAACTGTGCCAAAACCAAACTTGTACTACAGAAGCAACTAAACAAAGTTCCTCTTCTTATATTAGAAGCGATAAGTACTGCTGAACTGATGGACATTGTACTACTTTACAGCCCAAAAGAAGTAATGACTTTGTTGATTCAGAGGAGAGGCTTGTCTGGCCCACATTCTGTCATAAGTGCACAGTAGCAGATAGGGACAGAAGAATGAGCTAAGAACAAGGCATATTTGTGGTGTTGCTTCTCCCGTGGTTTTCTTTAATGTTTGTGAAGCAAGGATTTTGATTAAAATTAATATATTGAAGCATTTAATAATTCTTGAGATTTTTCTTTTTTTATTTTAGTTTGCTTAGTTGCAGAGCTAACCCTGATGCAAATACATTCATTTACATTAATTATATCATCAGGGACTGTCAGATTCATTATGAACCCAAGATAATTAATTGTGGTTGCCTGTGAGTTGAATTTTGGCTAGTTCTAAGTCTATGCAGAATTTCATTTATGAGTGTGCTAGAGGCTTTCAAATGGGAATGCACTGTGTATTAAAGCACTCTTCAAAGTTCAAGATTGACTATCATGGCTTTTAGCAAGTCTCAGGCACAGCTGCTGTCTTACTGAAGCCACGCAGATCCCAGCTTGTAACTTGCACACTCATGGCAAGTTCTCAGCTCAAGTAAAGCTCACCTGCATGTACTTGGAGAACATGGCATATACCTGGCCACATCTTGGAGTCAATACCTGGCTCTGTGTCGGGCTTCCAGTCATGCAGACACATATTATTTTCTCTTTGTCTTCAAAAATACAATCCAACATCATGTTACATCTTAACAGTCAGATTCAGAAGACTTTGTATTCTGTATTCTGTGTATGTGTACAATTTTTAGTAGAGCAGGGCTAAATATTAAGAAGAAAAGATGCATAAAGCTGTCTCCCACCCTGAAAAAGTGTATTTCCCTTCCCATCAAATATATATTTAAATGCAAACAGGTACTTCCACCGCAACCAGTAGTTCACTAGGCTAAGTTCCTGAGCACAAACAGATCCCAGAAGATCCACTCCTTGCAAAGTTTCAAACAATTTTTATTACGTTATTTTGGAGAACACTTTAAAGATGGCATTTATCCAAAAAAGGGCTTAAAATTTGGTTTCAGTTAATAATCGTCGACTTCTTTCTCACCTTTTTCCTACAATTCTCTGTGACATTTTGTGCCCTCCTGTCCCTTTTTTTTATTGGGCCCTTTTAATAGATAGATAGTTGAATTTTATCAAGAAATATAAGTATATTCTGTAAGACTTATGCATTCAAAGAATACATTCTTATAAAAGAAAATAAAATTCTCAAGCACTTTCAGCCTGAGAAACATTTGCTTTTGGTGTTTTTGGAAGCTTTTGAACTATGTGCAAATTCTTGATCAACCACCTGACAAATCATTAATAACAAAAAGAATTAAAGGCAGTGATTCAATTGTTTGCTACAGATAGCTTTCCTAGCCCTAGGCACAAAAATAACTGATAAATTAGATAATATACATAGTGCAGATGTAGAGTTGAACAGTAATTCAGCTGCTGCTCAATTCTATGTTATATATTACAAATGAGAAAATTAAATCAACTTTCTAAGCAAGAAGGCTTTGCCAGATTTTGTCCACGACTGTTATTTTACTCTTGTCAGTACATTATTATTCCATATTAATTTTATCTTCAAATGTGCTTTTCTTTTGATGTCAATTTCTGTTGCAAAATCGTAATCCTTATTATAAATTTTGCTCTTGCCTTTCAAAATCTTTGGTGAATATCTCATGCAAAGACTTACAGTTCTTGATTTTAAGACAACGGTTCTATAATATGCATTATTTTAAATCCCTTCCTTAAGAAATTAGAAATATTTAAATGGAATTTTAAATTAATTTAGTGGGGGGAAAAAAGTGAGCAAAATCTATTATGAACTGCCACTTTAATTTTTCTCATATTCGTACTTAATCCACCTTTTAAATGTGTCCCAATTTTGAATTTCCTATTTAAGAGGTACATTCCTTACTTTAACTTAAAGAATTTTGTGTGCTTGAGTCTTTCAAAAGGCAGAAAAAAATAATTTGGACTAAGGTATAATTGTTGATATTTGTCACGCATGTGGGCAGGGATTTGTATAAATATTACATGTTATGTGATATTTAAGAGAGAAGCTCATCCTCTAACTGTTCAGAGAATGTAAACAAAAGAAGGTAAGAATTAAAAAATGGTAAGATTTTGTGACCTATTTAGATATATATATTGCTGTTCTTTGATAATGCTAACTTACATTCACTGAGATATATGTAATTACTCTTTATTCTGGTTTCAATTCAGGCACTACAAGATAACCAATCAGTTTATTTATTTATTTATTTACTGGCATTATAGTACACAGTTTATCCAGTTCTTTGCCTAATGAAGTTTTCCTCCATCTGATAATGCCTGCAAATGCTTCATTGCAATATAACTGACATAAACTGTGCATGAAACAGGATGTAGATGACAGGAATACTTATTTGCAACATAAGTGGTAACACCTAATTTCTTACAGTTACATTTCAGGTGACAATAGTTTGTTTTATAGAGGTAAAACAGATGAATGGGAGTCAGTATAATGTCTGGTACTGAAGAACCTAAGAATACACTCTTCCATCTGATGCAACTCTTGTGTTTGAGCACAGCCTTTGCACTCTAATGAAGATTGGTGGAAGCAATCTTCCAGAGAAGTACTTCCTGCATATGCAGAAGAACTATCTTTGCTGTCTCTGGTGTTATAAAAGGAAGAATCAGTCAGGCAGAGTGGTTTGGCATCAAAAATATTACCTCTGTGGAGGGAAGCTCTCAGATATTTGGGTAGCACCAACTTGAGTTTCCAGGAGACATCTCCTGCCCTCCCCAGTGTTGCATCCACATCTGGTCCTTCTCAAACCTTCTGGGCTACTTAGAGAGTTCCTGGGAAGAAGCATTACTCCAATTTGCTCTCCATGCTCTACTTTCCTCCCTGGGAAAGGAAGAGGACGCAGTAGGAAAAGAACTGGTGGAGCAGGAATGTTGCTGTTGTTGCCTGATGACAAAGTTGACCGCAACAAAAGCATGAACTTGGGACACAGGAAAGAGAAACTGGAAAATACTCCTGGGTTGGTGTCTATAAAATCAGACCCAACTCTGTATATTCTCTGCAAGTATATAAAGCTGAAATTCCCACTAAACTCATCTACACAGAGAACTACTGTACCCCTTTGAAAACTCAGTATTACTTTCAGCTTTGCTGTTGCTGTGTGTCTGGCCTTTTTGATCTTTTATTTTTCCCCTTCAATGTAAAGCTGATCTGTCTTGACTTCACAGAAGTCAAAGAAATCAACAGAAGGCTTTCAGATTTAATTTGAAACATTTCTCATTTTGAGTTTCATTGTTCAAACCTGGTGATCTGATTTTCTCATCCCTTAAGACTCTTCACAATCTCAAAGGAAAACAGCTCCCAGGCCACAGGACTACATCATTAATCTTCAAAATCCTGTATCTAAGGATGTTTCATCTGTTGTAAACCTGCAGCTTTGCACAGGTGAGTAATCATCTCTGTCTTAATAAAGTTGGTAATATAGTTTGAAATGAAATTTGATTCCTCCCTTTTTGTAAGGAGCAATATATTTGAAAATTAAACGGTAGGTCATTTGTTTGACAGCTGATCCATTATATTAAAGTCACCCTTCCTGTAGTCATAAAAAAAAGCAAAATGTGAAGTAGCGATATCTTGTCCAAAAAAAAAAGAAAAAAAAGAAAATATCACTTGGTAATTGCACAAGAAAATAGCAAACCTAATTTTTTTTTCAGTGATTTTAGTAAGCAGATTCTTTCTGAGAAATACCTTTCCTAACAAAAATAAAATTCTACTGTTGCATTTCATATAGTTCTTAAAGAGAGAGTTCCATAAGCTTAAAAGCAAGTATTTAATAGCAACTATATGTAATATTTCAGTGCAAGTTGATATTGTACAATTCAGACCCTTATAAATAAACTTTTATTCATGGACCAGTAGTTGAGCATATAATGAAATAATGGAAATACCTACGTCTACCCAAACTGTCTTTAATTCATTTGTTAACTATTGAGTTTTCACTGCTTTTCTATTAAAAAACTTCAAGGCAAAGGGTTTAGAAAAAACAATCTTTTATTCCAGTACACGTAGAGACATAGAAGTGCAGCAGGAATTAAACTCACTAATCTACATCACTGGTTAGTGCAAACCAATGGAACGCTATTGACTGCAGTCTACAAGTGCTTATTTCACTGGGTTCAGTATCCTTCAGTCACGCATTCATCTACAAAAGTCTGTTTAAGAAAATGTTCTGACTTTCTCTGTTTCTAGTTTTGCTAATAAAAGTTATTCATTAAGTATTTCAGTGAAGATTACCCTCCAGTACAAACTGAATAAACTCGATTAAGATCAATGGAGTTTTGCTGAGTTTATACAAACTGAGGCTCTAGGCCTGTGTACATGTCTACTCTACTGTTTTCTGTTTGCACATGATTGATATTCACGATTTGATTTCCTGAGATGCAAGATAATATTCAAACTTCTTGCAAGTATTGAGCAAGTCCCTTTTTCCTTTATGTTGTCCTTCCTGTATTTTCTTGTAGCAATTTCAGTGATGGACTTTTAAAAGTATTTATTTATTATGAGATGATAGGCCATTGCCTGAAAGATTCAAGCAATAGATTTCCTCCCTTCCTGTGTTTCAATCCTAACAAGAAAAGCTATTAAACCAGGCAGTCTCTGTTTTCAAGCATTGTTAAAGTTGGTAAACACGTGGTATTCCTGTGAATTTGGAAAAAAAACCCAATGTATATAAAGTTAATTAAGTTTTAGGTTTTGGTTTTGGTTATTTTTCAAGAAAGATATTTGTGCAAGCGGTCTGTACAAGAGAAAGGAATTATTTATTACCCTTTTAGTTCCTCCCTCATTTTTATTTGACTTCTTCCAGTCTATTTACTTACTTTCACTACCCCACTCCAAAATACTTAAAGATTCAGCTATCTTCTTAAGTTTCCTCATAAGTTATTTTCTGTTTAGATGAACCAAGTAGGATGCAGAAACAGCACAGTTGTCAGTATACAAAGACAAATAATGGACATGATTCAAATACCAGACAATGAGTGAAGTCTGAATATAAAATTTGCTAAATAATAAGCCTGATTATTCAAGTTAATAATGGGAAGCTTGTGATTCTGGAAAAGAACATAAATGACCTGAGTATATTATTTGCTCACTGAATTAGTTGCTCAGCACCAGTTGCAAAGGCATGCAGATGGACTCTCTTGCTGTAGCCAGAATGCTTGTTTGTGAGATACATGGCTATTCCAACAGCACTGAAGGCGTAGTTTTGCTTCAGGGAATATATAACATATTCAGTATGCATTCTTAAAATGTATTAATATTAATCACCCTTACAGGTACATCGCTGAAGAAGGAGATTCACCCCATTGTTAAGGATCCCTCAATATATTCTAGAATATGTATTCAAAGTGGCTCCACTTATATGATAGAGGTGCCCCAAGACATGCAGGCAGGCTTTTGAATACTGTATCATCTGATTAATATTTAAGATCTAAAGAAAATGGATAAGGCAACAGAAAAAAAGTGAAATCAAATATAGGGAAACATTTCCTTCCCTGGAAGGTTTTTGACCAATGAAGCTCTAAGCTCTTTCTCACCAAACGTGAATATATCAGCTTCTTTTAAAGTAGTTTTGCAGCAAGCATTAAGCTCTGTGTGATGTGCAGCTGTTGGGGTTATTTAAATTTCATCATATTTTGCTTGCTATTTCTAAATAGATTTCATAGTTTTCCTCATTTAAAGAGACTTAACATGATATTTCAAGGGATATAATTTGCAGTAGTATTTTAAATGGTCATGCTAAATGACATTTATAATTTCATAACCTAGAGAGTATTGAACAAATCTTCACATAAGGAGAAATACAATATGAAATTGTGTGATTTAGGTAGAATAAAAACAAACCTCAGGTGTATAGTTCAATCCTCTTGAAATCCAGTCGATTTGTTCAGTTTCATGATGCAGACTTTAGGGTAAGCTATGAAATTTAAGTACCCAATTGATCAATTAGAGATTATCCAAAATGTTTTACAATGACCTTTTCTTGAGAAATTTCAGCTCATGGATGTAAACACCTACAAGCATTTGTAAAAGTCCAGATAGCTGTACTGCTTGAGATCCAAGTCTGTAAAAGAAAATATTGATGCACTCATATTTCATTGCAGTCTAGCAAATCGCTATATACAAAAGATGAAATTGCTTCTGCAAATCATTTGATATACTTTTGTCTTTCCTGCACAAGTATGTGGAACAGTACTAATAATTTTTTTTCATATGAATATATGCTTAAAGTTTTTTCTCTATCTGATAGGAATTGAACACTGGTAAAAGTTCTTCAAGACAAATTAGCTGAGATACTCAGAAGCTCCAAAGAATGCTGGGGAAAGAATTTGTAACTTAATATCTTCTATAGTTACTCCTAATTTTTCTGGTTATTTGGTTTCTGGAAATATATTTCAATGTTCCTTGAACAGATTCCTTATTCACAGTTATGCCCTACTTTAAAGACATTTTAGTTTTCTCTATATGAACAGTTATCTTGTAAGTATTGGAAGTTCTCTATGTTTTCAATGCAGAATAGTCCAGAGACTATGTAGGTAGGGCAAATTCTTTGGGGCAGTGTCTGCCTTCATAATTGGTTATGCTGTTGCCATAACGAGGCTGCAAGCTGAAGGAACTGTAGTAATGAATCATCCTCACTTGTACAGTTACCTGGATAGGTGGGACGAATCACCCTTTGGAAATGCTTGACTGTCCTCATTAGATGAAAGCTAAAGGAGAGGTGACAGCATGGACTAGACAGCTAACTTTCAGAATGTTGTCAAATGATGAATTTAAGCAAAATAGTTTTAAATTTAAAGTAAGTGTGGAATCTTTTTATTTTCTTTGTCATTGGCTATCTATCTGGAGAATTATTTTTTCTGTCAATAGTATTCATTTGCTGCATAGAAAGTACTCTTAATTAGCTCAGAATTACTCACCTTAAATTAATAATAAATTAAAATGCCCTTTGCCATCAGAAAGTTTCAATTTATCTTAATGTGTAAAATATTTACATATGAAGTCATAATTCATCTGACCCCAAATAAGTATTTCACTGCCAAACAGAAGAGAAATGCAGCTCACAGAGGCAGTTCATCCCAGTCTGAGCTCAATGGAATGTACTTCTTACATCTGTTATTTCTGTGATTTGAAAATGTGTTGTCTGAGCAGCCCCCTCCGTCACAATAAATCAGCTCAGCTAACCTCTCTCAATTCCAAATTATAAACAGAACCTAAGTCAAATAAGGTGTTATTTAAAACAAAATAATTGTTTTAAACTAAGCACTTAAAACTCAGACGTTTGCACTTTTATGATATTTGTCGAATGTGAAACCCAAAGTAGAGACTTTTGTGGAGGACTACATAAGTATTCTTGTGCATTCCTTTCTGCAGGTACAGTTCAAAGAGTTTGGTACTGTGACACTTGGCAACCTCTTTTTCTAGGAACTGCTCTTTTGAATAGTTGTTTTGCAGCATGGCATTATTCACACAGATATTTCTTAGGAAAAAACATACGTGAGTCCTTGGAAACACATCGGAAATGAGTGAAATCGCTGTAGTAAGTACCATTTCAATAAACAGATAGTGACTGACATACATATTTTACATGTGGTTGCCTGGGCCATTTGTTTGCAAATGTGAAAAGCATGTGGTAAAATAATCCTTCTGCAAAACATGACCACATGAATTAGCAAGGGTTAACACGTTAAATGCAAATATAAACAAATCCTGTTTCTTCCTTTAGCCTGATTCCTTCTCCTTGCCTTTTGGCCTATACAGAACCCTACTGGCTGGATGCAAAATCCTTCCCTCAAGCCAAGACTCTCAGCAGAGATATGTCCTCGAAGGGTGATTTCGATGGACATAATACAGTATGCTCTGTATTGTATTATTCAAATACTTATTCAAATACACTGTTACCTGCACAGTCAACCCGTTAAAGCAGTGCTCTAACCAATGGAAACGGAAGTAAAACTAGCTATCAGAAAATAGTGTGTGTAAGAGTATTCCTGAATAGATCTGTGACTGGCCCCGGGATAGTGGTCCATTTGGGATTTAGGGTATTGAGCCTACTTAAGTTCCCATGAGATCTCACAGCTTCTGAGCTCAGCATCCAACGTCTTTTACTTATGTATACACCATCCACTAACTCTTCAATGGAAAGTATATGATAAAACTTTCAATTAACAAACAAAACCAAAGCCTTAGTCTGTTTTAAATGTCTTAATAACTGGTCTTTTTTCATATAAGGTCATCCTTCCTGCAATGAAAAAGAAAACAGATTTTTAAGAATTATTCCAACATTGACTTTAGCAAGTATGTCCCAAATTCTTGTAGGATTGAAGATATTCCCTTTATACATGCTAATAGGATATGAGATTGAAGCCATGAAGGTATAAGTATTCAGCTAATATGTTTTAACATTTCGAACACTAAAAGCACTAAAGAAGTGATTTGTATATTAACACAGTTCCACTGAAGGCACTGGAAAGATGCTGAGTTGCATCACTCCAGGTTCCAGCCTTGGTTACTGGAAAAGACTACTGTTATTGCAATTCCTATATAATGGGAATTTGTCTCAACTGTGAAGTATGGTAGTGACAATTCCAAACGTCTATTTTTAGTAAATGTACATTCTTTCTTAATGCTTTTAGAGAAAGGAGACAAAAGTATGTGCTTATTTCAGCAGGAAAGCAGCTGGCTAGAAAGCACAGTTGTGATACAAAATTCAGCACTGAGCACATGTTACAGCAACTTAATGCACTTCTTTTATTGCTTTGATTGTTCTAAATACAACATAGTTTAGCTAGTTCTCTGAGATTTAGATTATAAAAGAGCATAATCTGACCATTTAAGGAATATTACATTTGCAAATGGATACATTTTATGCCTTCTTAACAGCTTTAAACCTTTCATTTTTTTTCCAGCTGTAAATATTCTATAATGGCAAAAGAATGTAATGTAAACTCAAATTCTCTAACCCAACCTTTTTTAAAAGTAACACTTTCTTTTAATGGTACGTATAGCTAATACTGAATTACAGAGGAGGTCCAACAAGCATGACATCCAACGTGACATCTGCAATAATATCAAAGTAATCCTTTATGATCAATGCTGTTGTCATGAAAACTAGACAAATTAATTAAACAAGTCACTTAAAGTGTTTCTTCTTTCATGCAGCTTTTTAATCCTATTTTGGTATTAATTTTTCCTCTTCTTAGATTCAGAAGATCCATTTGTTTCCATTTAATTGCACTCCTTGAAAAGTACAGAGTGTGTGTACACTCTACTCCGACACAGAGCACAGTGAACTGCAGTGTACTCTGATGATGGGGAACACATTACGTGATGGTCAGCAAAAATCAGAAGGTACCCATTAATTAACCTCTATTAGAGATAGTGAAACACAGTAAAATTGGAAATGGATACTTTTCAAAACTAGAGATTAGTATTCATTATACTCAAAATTAATACCTAATAGCCAAAGACAATTAATTGATATACAGCCTTTTTAATGACATTACTTGGGGTATTCTGAGATCTTGGAACAGATAGAAAAACTGTCTTACTATGACAACAACTGCAGGATGTGTCACTTTATCTCTGAAATCTAAAATTTTC